>BMAW01130173.1:862918-912988 GCA_019974015.1 Nephila pilipes | reverse complement strand
ATATATATATATATATATATATATATATATATATATATATATATATAGAGAGAGAGAGAGAGAGAGAGAGAGAGTATCTTATACATTTGCCTTTTTGCATGTATAATTATATACATCATAAAATATAAAAATAGTTTTCCTCAAAATGTTTCTTTATAATTATAACTCTTGGTTCAGTTAATTAAAAAAAATATTTGAAAACTTTTCTGCCAGATGGAGACATAGTTTTAGATCTAATTCTTATGACAAATTTTTAAATTTTTATCATAGTTAAGAATGTTTATTTTTTCGACAAAAATGTTTAGACATTTTCATATAATCCTTTTTCTTGGTATAAAGGTTTTTAAAAAATATTTTAAAAATGCTAGGATATGTAAATTTAAATAAATATTATTTTCTTTCAAAATCAATCAATCGATCAAATGTAGTGTGGCGATTAAAACTTTCATAATAAAAAGCATTTTCGTGCCATATTCGAAGGAAGGCTTAAGAGCATCATTTTGCTTGCTTATGGATGTAAAAGTTATATAACTCTTTTTAAGTTAAAATTATTTAATATTATGTATACATATGAATAGATTATTTTGAATGGATTACTTTAATTTACTTTGGTTTAAATAAATTTGTTTCCAGATTTTATATTTTCTTTGGTTGAATTATTGCTTTAAATTGGGATTTCTGCTCATTTTTGATTTTACACCATCTTGTTATAATATGATTTACTGAAGTGTGATGGTTGGATCCATAGTACTAGCATAAATAGGCTATTTTCAACCCCAAGCCTGAGACAGTATTAGAATTACTTTGTTTCTATTTTTGAATATGCTTTCTTAATTCTTTCCTCTGGAAATATACTTTATAGGTCTTGGTAAGGTTTTGATATTTTGAGATTTTTTGTAATTTTTTTTAAATAACTGGCTTTATTTATTAATTTTTAATTATTTACATGTTTAAAATGTACTTTTGAATTTTCTACAATATTTTATTTTCAGAAATTTAAAGACTTCTTTACATTATATTGTTTTATATGCCTTAAATTTTAAATAATCTATTAAGTTTTTTTATTAGTATTTTGCTTGTTTATTTTAATTCTGTAATATTTGCAATTCACTACTTTTAATATTAGTGAATATTTATTATAGTTTTTTTTATTGGTTGCAATTTGTTGTGAATTTATAAACACACAGGTTAATAATAATCACGTCTACTTAACATTAATTATATAATTATATATTTACATTTTATACATATGTATTAACATATGTATAAAATACGGGTTATAAACTCTAAAAGATTTTAAAAGTAATTTAAACAAAAAAAAAAAAAAAAACTATTTAAAGGGAAAAAACCCATATAATTAAAAAAGATAAACAAAAATCAATTTACAACTAGTTATTATCAAATTTAAGAAATTCTTATGAAAATAAATCAAAAATTTGTTTAAATACATCAAATAATTTATTAATTTAATACAGCCAAAAAACCTATAAAATAATATACTATTTAAGAAATAAATTATATTGAAATCATAACAAAGCAAGGGAAAAGCAATGACTTGGAACAAAAATTGGAGTAAGTAATACTGTTCCATATTTTGGAATTATATATATATTTCTGCGTGTGTGTGTTTATATGAAAAAGTTGATGCAATATTCTTAGCATAGAACATTCTAGATCTAGTTCTCTGGACAATATGTAAGTGCACTTGAATAGTTCTACGTAGTATGTTGTCAATCCAATCCAATTCCTTTCAGCACAAATAAGAGTTCTTATTTGATAAGAACGAATTCTATTTTCGGATTAATACGTTGTTTCCTATGAAAGTTTGTAACGATAATCCGTTGTTCAGAAACTAGTGTTTGAAAGCGTACTAGAAGCAAAGTTATATGAGTTAAATTTCCTAGAGGAACAGGCTCAACAGAATATGACAAATGAAGAACATTGAATCGATAAGAAAGCGAATGTTTTCTTAAAATGTAAATGAGGATCAATTGTAATATTTCATATTAAAAGAAATCAGAAATGGAGATAGAAATAAATATCTATCAAATAAAAATTTCCAGTTCAATAATTAGCTCTTAAGTTTATATATAACTGAAAATTTTTAAAATTTTTAATATTCATTTAATTATTATAACTTGATCTTTTCAAGAACAAAAATAAAATAATTAACCTACCTGCTTAGGGAGTTTTGTGTGTGTGCGAAATTTGATTAAGGCGTATATTACAATAGTTATAGATGATAAAAATTTTCTGCTTAATAAAACGCAAATCAACCATTTCCTTAAGAATTTTAAGGACTTTCTCAAGGCGTTAAGTTCATTTTTCATTTTCTATAAGCAGACGTGATAGCATGGTTTTCACGGCTGCTTTTCAACTTTTTCACACTATTAATAAATCTCTATGAAAAAAATAATCAAATAAGCTATGTTTCAAAAGAAGAAATATCTTAAAATATCTAATTAAAATTTTGGAAGATTTTTGCGTAAACTAAATAGCATGAGGAATAACCCAAACATAAGGCAGTTTCTCAAAAAAATAACTTAAATTCAGATATATTTATTTTTCTGATCTGATTTGTATTAAAATAACTGATATTTTAAAATTAACAACGAATTAAGCGCATTAAAATCACACTCTCGCTTGAATATGTTGAAATAAGAATGAGAATCAAAATGAAAGAATAATGTTAACAATAAAAATAAAGGCTATTAAAAGATTATTCTAATCTAAGGGCATTAGAAATCTCTCGGGCAACCTTAAGGCGAAAATCGTATCGGTATCTCTTATTATGGAATAGTAAAACGTATTTTATTCCTCTCCATAACTAACAATGTATCAAAATGTAACGTTTTACTCGATTTATTGCACCTGTCTATTGAACGAATCAGTATCTGCATTATTCTGACTCGAAGAATAAAAAATATTATCGGATCAAAGCATCCAGACAACGTCGATTTTCTTAGCTTTGCAGAATAGAGACTATTGATTGCACGTTTTTGTATATAATATATGGTTCCTAGCTGTTCTCTGGCATAAAATCATTCCTGGATGCTGAGATGGGCGCGATCTTAAATGTAGCCAGAAACATTGTTAAAAAATTGCCCGAAGATTTATTATAAATGCCGCTGCAAAGAGAAACTTTTTTACTGTACTATTATAAAGTCACTATGATTTTTTTTTTTTTTTCCACCCCCCCCGGGGGGCCCCCAAATTTGGACGAAACTGTAAAGCTGAAAATATTTCGCCTGCAAGGCAATATAATATTTAAAAAATTTAGAATGACTAATATGTTAGTTAATGATTCTAATATTTTGAAATAGATGAGTTTTATGAAAAGATCATTAATCGCTTAGACTTAGAGGACAGTAGTCACAACCCCACAATTATAATATGTAAAAGAATACTGCACTTTTTTGATGCATAAAGAGTAAATCAGGGAAACTGTACTTTTTTCCTTCCTTTTTTGTTTTTAGTGATGAAAAGATGCGGCTAAATAACATTATTAATTGAAAATTATTATTACCAGTTATCCCTGAAATTGTTTTATTACTTAACTATAGTTATTCTTATACCTTTACTAGATAATTAAGCATACTTGTTTTTGATTAGTAGTTTATGAGTCGAATGATTCGTTACAGAGTAACACTGATTTAAGATTAGTTATTTAGGGTTAATCCTTTCTGAATCAAATCTTTGAAAGTGAATTGGGTAAAAAAATTGTATTTTTTGAAACTCGCGCTACTGATCAGTTATTGATTAAGATAAAGATTCTGAGACTATACGTACTTTTTTTTTTTTTTTTTTTTTTGGTGGAAATATATGGTTTGAGGTGCTCCTCACATTTTGACATAGAGATTGGTTAAAATGCAGCTATGCCCTTTGAGAATTCCCGGCTACATTTTTGCAGCATATGAATTTCGAGTATAACGTCAAGGCTACAATTTCCTTTTTGAATCTTTATTTTGTTTCACGGAACCCTGGGGTTTCACGGAACATAATTTGAAGATCGCTGATTAGTAGAATAGCTAATTCAGAATATAATATTAATGTTCTAGTGTTTTTATTTGAATTTTTTTTTCTTCGGATTTGGGTTCTATTCTTTAATATTACACGAAAAAAGCTGTAATATTTTTAAGCCGTATATTTTACTGTCATAATTGATGTGATATATCAATAATGATTTAGAAAGAAAAGGATATATTTTAAAAGATATATATCCCTTATGAAACTAAAAAAAAATAATACTTTTTTTTTCACGTAACTTCATTAAGACGCTTACAGTTGGTTTTCAACAGAAAAAATTTCTTTATGTCCAAGTGAAACTCAGATGTTCGAATTTTATTTCCTGTATTTGTATAATGTTATCCCTGTATAGGTAATAACCTTAAATGTTTATTTAAATCATAAAAAATATTTATGAAACTTATTTGATTTAATATAATAACATTGTTGATAAAGTCAATTATTAGCTTGTAAAATATTTACTACTAGTCAACTTTCAAAGAAAGTAAATTAACAAGGATTATGTTTCATGCAATCAATAGAATTGTTAATTCTGTAAATCATAAGGATTGTAATACGAATTTCCCTCAACATAAATTGGTCGATCCTATGAGTTTAGTAAAAAACGGTTTAATAAAATCAAACTTTTTCATTTCTCATCAACCGAGAATCATCGTTAAATGTTAGTGTTTCCAACATGCAACATGCTGCTTTACCTAGTTTAAGATCCAAAGAAGTATAATATCTTTGTACCTCTAAAAATGCTAAATAATAACTTTAAGAGAGAGATTAAGGGTGATATTTATTAATTTCTTTGATAATATAATCTTTCTCAAATATATATATATATATATATATATATATATATATATATATATATATATATATATATTACACAGTATAACTTTTATAACTAGGGTGTCTTAAAAGTATTTAAAGTCAAGGAAGATATTTTTTAAAATCTCTTTTTACGAATTAATTATTCTTTCCCTTCAAATTTGGAAGATTTAAAAAAAATATTTTTAAAGATCTACAGACTGGCAAAATAAAAATGCTTTGAAAATGTATAAGGTAAAATGTAATTGAATAAATCTTCCATTTAAAGATTTAATTGCAAGTCAAGAGGTAATACCAAAATACCATAAGATTATCAAAACATTTACAAATTTTAAGAGAAGAATAGTCTATCAATTCGTCTTTGAGTTTTTTAGAATACAGTTCAGTTAATAAATTTGTTCGTTAAAAATAATTTTGAATATAAAAGATAGACAATTCTTAATGTTGATTTTATATAATCCTTTAAAAATTGATATAAAGGAAAAATACAATAAATATTTGTCATTATTATTAATCCTTCCGAATATTGTGAATTTTTCTCTTGATTTCTATCGTCTTTCTTTGTGATTTCATTCTGTCCTGTCGATTCTACATCTTCCAATTGCCCATATTCCTTTTACAAAACTTATGCAAATAAACAGGGATTGAAAAGAACATTATTTTCTAGTTATCTTTATAATAACTGCAATAGTCGAGTATTGGTGGCGAGCTCACTGCCGGTCTTTCTTTCTTTCGAGTCTTAAGTATGAGTCCGGATGCCATTAAACATCTGCCGTATAGTGAGACTGATGCATTTTAAACCTTTCTAGGCTCAAAGTCCTCCCGTTGGTGTGATATGGACATTTAAAGAAAGTGGATTTCATCCTCGTCACTTGACGAAGGTTCAAAATTACAATATCCTCCGCCAATATTCCTAATGCTGCTTCTAAGAGCGACGGTAATAACCAATCAATCAGTCAAAATTTTTTGCTTCTCTAAGACTAGAGCTGTAAATACGTTTAATGACATTTCAATAGTGAAACATATTAAATGAATCGATGAGATTCTACAGCGTCATACATTACTTATCAGTAATATTTAAGGTATTCTTTGTACTATTTTACATGTTATACTTATTATTTAACTTCCACTATTTAATTTTTTTCTCTTTAAGATTAAACTTAATTTTTGAAACCATGTGCTGTTTTATTAGAGTATTTTTTTGAACGAGATACGCCTTAAGCATTTACTTTTTTCGCAATTTTCATTTATATAAATCTAAATCCTAGAATCTATTTTCTCTTTCAAAATATTTCGCACACCTAGATAAAAAGTTTAACTTGTTGTAACTGTGGTTCAAAATAACGAAAACCACATTATCCTCTAATTTCATATTTATATCAGAAATATACATATTTTATGTAAAATCTGCTAACTTTTTTATTAGAAAAATTTTACAATTTTTTCCCTCGGCGTTTAAATTATCTGGAAATTTGAATTGGGTTTTACTAATTATTTCCTGATGGAAGTTTGGGGGCCATTTTTACGTAGTATCAAAGAGCATTTGACAAAACTTTCGAGCAAATCAAAAAAAAAAAAAAAAAAAAAAACCATATTAATAAAAATTATGATAAAGTTATTACGAAACATTTGTTAATCAAAGTGTGTCTTTTAAAACTTAGAAATATTCTACAAATACGCTACTTCTCATTCCAACATATGAAGTTACAAGTCTAATTAGGCAATACAATACAGAAGGCGAAATACGGAACAAATGGGTGAAAATGGAATGACATAAGCAGAAATAGTTACTATAATAAAATATAACTTATATATTATATATATATATATATATATATATATATATATATATATATATATAAGTTCTTATTTTGTAACATCAGCGAAGACAAACAAGTAAAATTGATGGTTAAATCACATAATTTGAAATGTAATAAAGAGACCAAATTGAGCTGGGAAAGTCGTTGTTTCTTTAACTACCTATATACATATTTACTATAACATTATAATTTTTAAATTAAACAATTATGTTCTTTTTGTACATTTTGATTTTCACTCGTTTGTCAATGAATTATTTTTTTTTTCATGTTTAATTACATTACCTAAGCAGAAATAACCATAAAATAGTGGACTAGTGGATACTCCCCCAAATTCAAAATACCGGAATTTTTTTACAAGTTATATGTTTCAATTTTTTTCTTTCCACAAAACGACTTTATCACTTTCAAAGTACTTGTTATTATTCCGTCGTTGGGACATTTTTTATACTCATCTGCAATGATGATTGACAGCTTCTCTCTCTCTCTCTTTTTTTCTACACCGCTTTTACGTAATTTTAGGTAGGTTACCTACTTAATTTTATTAGAAATTACCTACGTAATTTTTAAATTGATATAAAGGAAAAAATATTACGTAAATTAAAAATTAAAATTATTACGTAGAAATTACCTACGTAATTTTAGGCGGTAGCCTAGTAGTCATGGTTTCGGATTCGTGGCCGGTTTTCGTTCAGTCGCGGGTTCGAGCCTTGACTGCTAAAGACCCGCCGTGTAGCTGGGGCTGATGCACGTTAAATCTGTCGGGCCAAATGCCCTCCTATTGGAGTGGTGTGGAAGTTAGGAGAGGGGGTGCCAGGTCAGGTGTCGCCCTCGTCACTTGACCGTGGTTCAAAATTACGAGGTCCGTCGCCAATAGCCCCCGTGTTGCTTTTAGTGCGACGTTAATAAAAACTAAACTAAATCTAAACTAAAACTACTTAATTTTAAAAAAAAAAATGGTGTCCTTCCATACCCTTTTCATGCTCGAAAACAAGAAGTTACTGAATTGAGCTAGAGGTCAGGCGAGTAAGGTTCGCGAGTTGAGGGAGTCATTCCTTTCTGAAAACAAAAACTGGCGCCCTGAGATGGTTTTCATATTAGTACCCCAGACATAAGTTTAACAGTGATCCTCCTCATCCCCAACTCTTCTGTTAAAATTCGCTGAACCGAGCTCCGATAGTTCCAGCTAACTCCAACATATGGTCAAAAGCCTATCGTCGGTTTTTAAGCGCAAGCTCACGAATTTTCTCGACATTTTCAGGCTGTTGGCGGACGCCAAGAACGAGGTTTGTCTTCAATCGAAACGTCGTCATTTTATAGTGATGGAAGCGTGTATTGCTATAAACCTAAAAAAGCGCGAATATTATCTCTTACTAAAATGTAATTAATCACGGAGGATACTGATTAATTATGGAAAAGGAAAATAAATACACAATTCTTCATATTTTATATCAACAGAATACTTTCAAAATATTTTTTTCCAAGCTATTGAACCGTTTAATCTTATTATTTCAAAATTATCTAAAAAAATAAAAACACTTCAGATAGAAAAAAAAACATAATCAACTTGTTTCCGCCCGGGATCGAACCGGGGACCTTGCGCGTGTGAAGCGCACGTGATAACCACTACACTACGGAAACACGTTTACTAGAGAATGATAAAGTACTTACAATAGATGAAAGCCAGTGTGGATAAATATAAACCTGCTTTGAAAAATAGAATAGAAAGAGATACTTATTAATTTTGAAATTTGACAGAAATGGGTTAATATAATAATTGAAGAAATGTAATTTCGTGTACTTTTCGTGCAGTTAATACGAGTATTGATTGAGAGGAGTATTTCCCTGGCCCTATAACTTTTTTTATTCATTACCCGATTTTCAAAATTCTTGTTGTATCTGAAAGCTAGATGTGTCTACTTTGAAATGTATTTGTTTCCTTTGTTCCCAGGGGTTGTTGGTGTGCTGAGAATTGGTGACCCCACGGAGATGAGGTTGAAGCAGAGAGGCATCATTGAGTTTCTGACAGTTGAAGGTTGCGATCTTGTCGATCCCCGACTTTATCCTTTGCTACTTTCACCTCTTCCCAAATATGGTAGAACTCCTTAATGGACATTATTTTCGTTCTGACAACGAGATGAAAGTCGACATTAAAGCCCAGTATCGACGACAACAATTGAAATTCATTTCCAACAGGTTTGCCCAACGTGTCATATGTTGTCGAAAGTGAGTGAAAAATGATGGTAACTATTCCCAAATTGAATGATGTATTGAGTAGAAAATGCATGTGGCTTTCAGATACAACTAGAAAAATAAAAATCAGTTAGCAATAAAAAAAAAAGTTATGTCTAAAAAAGCAGTGCTTAACAATCAAGACTCGCATTAGTAACAAAAAATCTATAATTTGAGACAAATTTATGCTGAACCATTCATTCCGTCTTCTCACCAAAAATCTCGCTTACTACTTTATGGATCTGTAACCTCTAAAATTCTGAAACGATGTGAGGTTTAGCTTTATATTTAATTTATTTAAGTTGATTCACAACGACTAAAAACTTGCGAAGTAGAATAATCGAGCTTTCGAATTCAAAATCAAATTCGTTAATTAAATTCTATGCATCCCAAGTTTAATCTACGTTTACTACAATAGTAGGTGACGATATTTTCACTGTAGTAAGTGAGAGATTCTAAACATCATTTCTCTTTTTGACTATATCTTACAGGAATGCCCAGCTGCAATAACTTTCTATCTGGCATTTCTCATGGAAAAATACTCTCTGACTGCTGAAAAATGTAGATTGATCAGGACTATTACATTGGGAGGCATTTTCAATTGGATTTGAAATGCACTGAACAAGGAGGAGGGAAGGAGATGAGATTAAAGAAGAATGATATAATTCAGTCACATAAGCTATCAACTACATACAATGCGTCAGATGATCACCCTCCCGAACATTGTACGCGCCTGAAGTTGCTAAATTCTGGTTTGACATAATAACTTAGCCACTAAAGCTACGATTGGTCCATTGCGATTGCAAAGTACTGGGTCATCTGAGTTTGGGCGTAAATTTGGAAGATTTTAGGCTTTTAATGGAGCTGTTGGCAATAGGGAGTAGTTGGTTAAAGAATGTTTATGATACCTAAATTTCAATTTTTTTTTAATGCTAGAGCTTTAATATCTTCAAATATTTCTTTGTTTCTTGAAAGCCCTCTGGTTTTGCAGATTGTGGTCAGTACATCATTTAGCGTATTTTCGAGAATTTTAAAATTTCTTTTGGCAACATATATATACAACTCCCACACTATAGTCTGTTACTTTCGAATTGTCAAGATCACTCATTTTCGTTTCTCCTCTATCGGTTACCATAGAAGCGACTAATATACCATCACATTTATTTTCAACATTTTAGTTGAGGTCTGAATTCCTTTGCGTTTGGATGTGCTTTATCTTAAATATAAACTCTATTTGAAATATCTATAAATAACGCGTTTATTATTAATCAAAATGATAATTTTTTTTTAAAAAAAATGAAAGTGAGTTATTAAAACATATACTGATAAAATATTACTATAATAAACTATGCGTAATTATTTATACAAATTTAATTAATTTAAAAAGTTTCAAGGAGTTACTTAGCTCCGTTATATAGAGGTGTAAAAAATTAAGGGTTGACACCTCACATGTTGACAATATTTATAAAACGTTATGCAGATTTTAAACAATTATTTTAATGACACAGATTTTAAAAAACCCAACGATGATCGTGAAACTCAAAATTTCGTTTTCATTAGAAGTCTGTTTATGAAAATAGAATGAAGTAGAGGAAAAAGTGAGAGGTCCATTCTCAACTGTTGTTGCCATAGTTACAGACGGCAGTGGAAGAAAAATCTGTGAAGAGCCTATTAAAGTAATAAACTATAGACTATAGTATAGACTACGTTGGATTCGGTTTCAGAATGGAGGGTTTTTTTTCCTGGCCTCTCGACTGCATTAAAACACCGTTTCATGCAAAATTAGAACATGTTTTTCACTTCATTTCTTAACCAATTTGATTCAAAGAATTAAAAAAGGAACGTAAATTCACTAGAATGAATATAACAGAATAAAATCATACTAAATGATCTATCAGAAAAAAAGCAATCTCACTTGAGGATTATTTTAATATATGTTGTTACCTTTATAAGTATTTGTTCAACGTTGATTGATATATGTTCTCATATATAGAAACAAATTTTACATAAATTAATCTCGTTATAATGAATTTCGGCTGAAAAAGAGATAGAGAGAGTAGATTTAATATTTCATTCAATCGCATTCATTATACACACTTGATATACTATACTTGTCTTGCCACATCGGTGTGGGAGGGTTGGGGAAAGTTGAACCTTTTGTGATAGGGATGATTACAGTTCTCGATCTGGTGCCGTTTTTGAAGAGAGCTACCACATACTTCCCTTCCAGTTTCATCGTGATGATAAGGTAACTCTAATCGATATTTGTAGAGAAGATCGCTTTTTCAACCATTATTGAAGTTGATATACATTCCCTCCCAGATGTACTGAGAGTATTTTGGATAGTTTCCATATGACATCATCGGCAGTCTCTAGTTGAGATGACGAGTCTATTTGAAGCGTGCGCCGTAGCCTGTATTTCCTTAGTTTCGATTCATGTGCTGGTGTCTTAATTAGATACACAGAGGCAAGTGTTTTGCTTCGGGGGTACATCCAGTCAGTAGTTCTAGCCCGTGTAGCCATCTAGTGTTCAAGTCCTGGGTCATGATTTCTGCGGGGGCGATGTTTTTCCTGCCACATTGGGGAAGGAGTCCGGGTGACCTTGAATGCTGGTGGCGATTCGAACTTTCAATCTTTGGATGTGAAGAAAAGTATTCCGCCGCATTTTGTAGTGATTTTTTTCAACTAAGCCAAAAGGGATTCCTCCATGGGCAAGTTATTAAGGCGTTTTTAACTTCTGGCATCGTTGTTGAAGAGAACCGCCTCGTAAACAACGATAGTTTTGACTGCAGAACTTTCGATGACTCTAAACCAACATCGTTTCCCGCCCTTTATTGTATTTTTAAATTTAAATTTCACCATAAACTTTGAAGAATTTCGTTCCTAATCATTACGTATTGAATTGCAGTAGAACTTCTTTAAATTGATTACCTATGGAACTAGAATAAAACAGTCAAAACAGGAAATTAAGACCTATTTTTAGATTTGTAATTCTATTACAAAAAATGGGGCACAGATATTTAAATTGTACGATTTTAGAGAATTTATGAAATATCTCATATATACTCCTAAAGGAACAAAATAATACCGCATTTTTTAAAATCAAAATATTTATTATTGTTTTCTCATAGCTAAACCATTTTCTTTGGAAAAATGTGATAAAAGAGAGCAGTTGTTCACCAAAGAAGGCGAGGATGATCACATGTGCTAGAAAAGTTATGACGAAGAATTTTTGAAGTGCCAAAAGCGTCATGATCACGAATACGAGTAACTGAAACGAAGACAACTGTCTAGTGAGTCATGATGTTTACAAGAAATAAACCATTTTCGATGCTACGAGCACCATCCCTTGAAATTTCTAAGGACTTATTGAACGACCTTCGTATAACTAGAATTCGGATATCTGGAATAGATGCTCTCCGGACTCTAAAAACGTTATTTATTATTGGCGTTGCAAATTAATCTTGTATTAGCTGAGAATCGTACAAGGCTCGAAGATTGAGGGAGTACATATTTATTTGGTCATTCTCTCGTTATGTAAAGCCATTTCTAAATCTTGAAATGAAACTTTACTTTAAAAAATTTAAGGATACTGTAAAGATTTATACATTGACATTCTAGTACATTACGAGGATGGTCTGAAAATTTTTTCACTTAACAAAGATACAAGACATTTTTTTTTTTTTTTAAATTTTTTTTTTTCTACATTGTCTCCTTGTAAATCTACAAGGATGTGTAAAAATACAAGGTTGTTTACGAAGGTTATGGCCTTCTCATTTGATGAAAATCTCTGTTTTCCGAGCAAAATGTTCAAATCAGGGAACAAAAAGAAATTTCTTGGGACTAAATCTAGTGAGTAAGGAGGTTAGTCAAGTAGTTCAAACCGTAATTCGTAGGTTTTAACTTTGGTAACCGCTGAGATGTGAGACAGTGCATTGTCTTGGTGAAGTATAATTTTTTTTCTGCATATGTAGCCGTTTTCTGCAATCTCTGCTTTCAGCTTGTATACCCCAGCAATGTTTTTTCGAGTTTGTAGATTATTGATTAAGATAAGCCCATAACTATCCCAAAAAACAGTCGCCACCTCTTTCCCAGCCAAAAAAACAGTTTTTGCTTTTTTGGAGCCGATTCCCTCTTAATAGTCCACTGTTTTGACTATTTTTGTTTCGGACTTATAATGGTATACCCAAGTTTCATCTACAGTAATTAATCGGTGCCAAAATTCTGATTTATTGCGCCTAAACTGTGCCAACAGAGCATTGAAAATGTTCATTCGAACACGTTTTTGGTCTAACGTGAACAAACGCGGCATCCAATTCGCGGACAGGTTTCTCATGCCTAATCTTGATTCAAGTGTACAAACACATTCTTTGGACATATTCATGGCCTCTTCTATCTCTCTCACTATAATTCGATGGTCGTCTAGTACCATTTGGTGAATTTTAGCGATGTTATCGGCAGTGGTTACAGATTTTTGACGACCTGAATGTTCATGACCGTGCCAAGCTGGTACGGTCACTTTAAATTCAAGTGCTCAAAATTTCGCTGAGGTAAATGATGGTGCAGAGACCCCGTACACAACGTTGATTTGCGTAGGCGTATTGCCTTTCAAAAACAAATATTTAATGACAGCTCGATACTCGATTTTATCCATTTTCACAAATACACTCACATCGACTCACTCTAACGATTGTCAAACAACTGCTCTTCCAAAATGGCTAAATTTTTTGTGAGTACTGTCAAAAAATGCGCAACGACATTCTCTAATTTATTGACGAATGCTGCCATCTTCCTTTAAGGCCGGAAACTTTTCAAACCATCATCGTATGATCACAATAATCACATTTAGTTTGCTTAAGGTATATTTATAATCCTGAGATATATTTAATTTGATATTTTATCATTTGCTTTTATTTTAAAATCCTAACAGAATGTTACTGTCAACTTTAATAATTTATGGTTCTCTCATATTTCAATATTTAATTCAATGATTGATTTTTATGGCAGAATCGTCTATTTTGATTATTTTTGTTGTTAACATGGGCAACGGTTTTGTACTTTGGAATATTTTTGCTTGGATAAATAAAGAATACATTAATAACTTGAAGAGGATATTTTTCTTTCTTGATTGTAATTGCTTCCGACGAGCCTGGGACTCAAAAATATACTTCTTTTATGCTAATTATTATTCATTCAGAATGATTTCATTTTTTCTCGAACTGACAGTTATTACTTTTAGCAAAGATTTCAGGGAAGTTTCTATTTGCTCTAGCAGATACTATTAGCATTTCTGAAAGATCAGTGTGTATAAATATGTTTTTCAGTCATTCATGTAAGTCTAACACAATTTAATTTAATTTTTACGAATCATCGTATTCAGAATTCCTTGCGAAAACATTTCGATTTCTTGTAGTGCGTAAGCAAATTTATTTAATACACGACCATCTCATTGATTTATGTGGTACTTATAACTAATTTTAAAGCATTTTATAAGATTTCCTTTTTATTTTGGGACATTTTATAAATCCTTTTTGGCCATGTTCAGATCATTTCTACGGAAGACTTGGTTGTATTAGTGTTGTTTCAAATTGTGACCATACATGGCGGTTCTTCTTCTGGATAACACACCTCGGCTCCTGTCAGATTGAGCGAATCTATCGCTGAAAGTGTGTTAGAATTCTTACATTTTTTTCCTCTCCTTCTATTCCATACTTTTTACTCTGTTTCTCTTTCTATCGCATTCCTATTGGATGAAAAAACCACTTAAGAGCAACATTTTCTCTGGGACATTATTTTTAGAAGGCAGGTACTTCTTTTTATTCCTTTCTCTCTTTTATTTAACTTGATTCTGTTAGTGCTGTTTAATGGCACCTGCATGAAATCTCATTAATTTCATTTCAAGGGCAAATGAATAGAAATAACTCTAGACTAGTCTAAATATACTATTTGACTCGATGATTGAATAGGTATCAGATACGAAGTGAAAGATATCAAGTTCGAATCTTTTTAACCTTTTATGAGATATCAATTTATCATTTTTTTATCGTATAATAGCCATAAATGGTTTGGTAAAATACTTTGAATGGTATTGATTGATTGTTTACTAATGTCGTACTTGGAATCAGCATGAGGTTATTGACGATGAACCTCATAATTGTGAATATTCATCAAGTGATGAGGATAACACCTGAACCGGTACCTCCCTCTCCTACCTTCCACATCACAACACTGGGAGTACGTGGAGCCTCGACATATTTAACGAGCATCAGTCTCACTGTACATCTGGTCTTTAGTGGCGCCAGGACTCGAACCTACGACTCGACGGAACCAGGCTGTTGTCGCAGCTACTGTAAAATGCTTAATAGCGGTAAAAAAAAGACAAAATTTCCTTTTACAGATGGATAGTAGAGAAATTTGTTTTTCCCAGATGTTTGAAACACAGAATAGAGTACACAATACTTAAAAGTTGGGGGGGAAATCTAAAGTAATGTTATCGTGATAAACACATTTTTATTGCCGGCATTTGAAATGCACGTGACTTTTGCACCCCTCAAAAGAAATTTAAAAAGCAAACACTTTCACATATAAAATTTTTTTTTTTTTTTTTTTTTTTTTTATTTTTATTTTTTTAAAGTATCTAAGACGGATTCTTGTTCGACAAGAAAAGTTTACTATGCTTTATTAGGTATCAGGAAAAAAGTCTCCTGTTGGGCAGTTAACATTCAATTTATAAATCTGATTTAATTTTTTATCAGCTTCATAATTGATGATGGCCAAGTGGATGCGATCAAATTTTTTCTGAGATAATATGATTAATTCATTCAGTTTGTATATGTACTAGATTGTTCTTAATGAATAGAATTTTTATCCTTTGATCTAAATTATTTTTACTGCGTTTAGTAAAATAGAAGTCCGAGGAGAATCAAACGCGAAGCACCTGGAATCCTTAACATAAAAACAATTGGGGATGTTTTAATTGTTAAATTTTGTAACTTTTTATCGGTAAGTATTAAAAATGGTAATGTTTCAAAAGATAGTTAATGGTCGTAAATTTAAGTATAATGTAAAAGGATTTTCGATTCGTAAAGATGTATGTTAGATAATTGTCAATGATTTTAAAAATTAATGATCACACGAATATAAGTAACGTCAATATATCATCCAGTGTTAGAGTTGTTTTTATATATTTTTTAACCATTGCAAAAGGATCTATAATTTCATTTCTTATATCGTTATAATGTAAATCTGAATCAATAAATATTAATAAAGTTACTTTAAGAGACTTACATTATAAGAGAAATACTCTGCGCTTTTCTAAACTAGTAGAATTCCTTGTAGTTAACTAGGTTAAAGAATCGAAGAACGAGCAAAAATCTTGTAAAAGACGAAGGACATTAGAATAATAATTTATCATCATCAGAAATTTTGTGAATAGTGATAAGGTTTTTTAAGAAATATAATAAGAGCCTTTTTACTCCAAAGGCCGCTTTCTTTGTTGTAGTGAACACTTCCAGCTATGTATTATTTTTGTCCAAATACAAAGCTCTACTGACCGCAGTCGAAACACCTTGTGCATTGGGAAAACGATAAGATGAGGAAGTCAATATCAGAGCAGACACCGTACTCTTCATATCCATGTCATACTAATGTTAAGACTTGAGCTTCGACACCGATAAAAGCGCCTGTATATCAGCGCCTCTGCGATATGTCTAGGTCATGGTCTCGAACTCCAGGCCGGTGTTGTTTCCGTCGAGTCGTGAGTGCGAGTCCTGATGTTACTAAAGACCTTCTGTGAAGTAGGGATGATGCACTTTAAATTTATCGAGGCTCCAAGTTATCCCAAAGATCTGAGGCGGAAGGTCGGTGAGGGAGATGACAGCACAGGTACCGAGTCATTTAACCGAAGCTCAAAATTACGAAGTCCGACTAATGTATAATATGAACTTGACAACAAGTTTTTGGCTCGTCATGTTGACGAATGCAGTGAACTTTCAATGTACCTGTTTCTGTTTGATACTACAGTGACTGTTGAATGGGTATTTTTTTCATATACTTGCATAAAAAAATATATATAGAAGGAAACTAAATGCCCCTCAGGATTTGAGCGCTTGTATTTGTCCTCATTTGAGCCTAATTATGCAAAGTTTTTAGATTCAATGCAGTTCCAAATATCCCATTCATTTTCCTCCACACACACACCCAATCTTGGCGTCCCCCCCCTCTTTTACTTACTTAAAAGTAGAAAACTATAAAATGAAAAAAAATAGAATAATTAATTTGATTCGACTTACTCCTTTTAAGAGAAGTTTTCAGGAACTATAATGGGTGAAATCAAATGCGTGAGTGGGGCGAGGGTCCCAGGTAGAATTTTTATTCAGGGCTACGAGGACTGAAAAAGGATGATAATAAGAACCGTTGGAATAAGGGGTCGAACTGGACACCGACAACAATGACCTTTGACCATGACCACTCGACTATTGCGATTGTGTCTGTGTATATTTTATTCCTAAAATTCGAATTTATTGGTGATCTTATTTGTATTTTAAAACTGTATTATTTTCCCTTATATCCTGAATAAAGTCTTAGAATCTATCCTATTTCTAATGTATTAGTTTCGTGACTGCACTAAATGACTTCGAATAATTAATAAACTGATCCTTGGCGCAGAAAACGGGCAACTTAGGGCCTCCAGTGAGATTTCAAGTTTCACAGAAGAAATACTTTATTTCTATTTATGTATTTTTATCTACTTTTTATTCGTCTATAACTAATATAGATTATCAGTTACAGTTAAGGATGTCCTCATCTAATATGAAAGGGCAAAAAATTAGTGAAAAAGCTCTAGTATTTATGTGATATATTTATACCTATGGTATGGGGTCTTAAAAATTACAAGATGTATTTACTATGTTTAGTGGACCTTTAAGTTGGAAAAAAATAGTCCCAACTGGAAGCTTTCAATAAACATACAAGCATACAAAGGGAAGATTTAAATAGAAATACTTGTACGGAATTCTACTAATAGTAAATCAGCTTATTTTTTTTTAAACAAAACCAATTTGTCTATCACAATACAAATTTATATATATATAAAAAGTGAGAGAAATAAAAGTGTTCTCTGCTAGTTTTTTGAAACTGGATACAATTCAGCAAAACTAATTAGCCTTTATTTTCTTATCAATTTGTCTCAAACAAATTATCTTTTATCTGAAAAAAAAATTCATTATTAAGGTTAAAAATATTCATGTAATCGATGGAACAAAAATTCTTTGTTGCGCTCCAAATAAAGCTTAATTTTATAATTTTTTTGTTATCTCAAACGTAATTAATATTGTCATTTGTTTGTTCTGTAATAAGTATCATGTCATTAACTACTGAATTCGAAGATCAATGGCTACGAATTCAGTAGTTAATGACATGATAATTATTACAAGTGTGTGTCCCATGACCTTCAAACAATTAAAAATACTGGCACATGAAGATAAAGAGAATGCATGGAGGAGGTAATGGATGTAACACTGTTCATTAATTCGTAGCAATTTTTTTTTTAATCTTTGCAACAAGAAATCCGGAAAGGCTTTGCAAATAAAAGTTATTTCCTTTATTTCTTCTGAAGAAATGTTGATTCTTTTTAACTTTAAAAAATCAATATTCGGTTCCGTAAAGTCTGTACTGTCAAAGTAAATGATTTCCTTTTCCAAAGTTTTTTGGCGCATTCCACCCGAAACAATCTCTTGTGTTTTCGAACTTGTTTCGCCATCTATCGGTTGCTGTAGAAAACTTAACAAAGTGCACTCTTTTCAAACCTTTATAATTAAAATGAATGTCTTTAGAAAGACAGTTTTCACGGATTTTTTAATTTTAAAAAAAATTAATTCATTTTTAGAACAGATAGTTAATTTAAAGTAATTTATACTGTGACAATTTATTTCATTTATCACTTGATATTAATAAAAAACTAAAGAAACTAAAAGAAGTAATTAATGCACTTTTAATTATAAGTAGTTTCAGTATCAATATAGTGTGAAAATAAAATCGCAAACAAATTTACAACACATTCCCATGTTTTCTAGACTTTTGAAAAATAAACCTGCTTATTATATTCTTATGTTTAAAAATATAAAGCAATATTTTGTAATCCTTGCTTAACCAGTTAATTCACATTCATTCTTCATTCTCTAGGAAAGCGTAATGAAACTTCAAAATACAGCGTAATATACAATGTTCTTTTTCACTGGGCCGACAGCCGCGGATGGGCCTGGGTCATCTTCAGAATTTCATTCCATGCCGCCCTGTTCTTGGCTATGGTTTTCCAGATTTCAAGTTTTTTTCCAGGTTGTCAATCCACTTGAGTTTTGATCTCCCTCTTTTTCGGGTACCAAACAGTTCAACCAAGATCTTTTTACTGGTTCGATTGTCATCTAATCTTATAAAGTGCCCTACCCATTTAATCCTTTGTATTGCTATAAATTTAAAAATATCTGGCTCTTTAAAAAGATTGTTAAATTCCGAGTTGGTTTTTCTTCTCCTATAATTATCACATTTAATTTCACCCAAATATACGATAATATTACTTCCAAAAAATTTATAAAGTATTCATAGAAAAAAAAAAGATTAATTATAAAGTCACGAAGATCACAAATTTACTGTTGATTTTATTTAATATTAGTCAAAAAAATCTATAAATCCTCTTTCTCCCTTCCAGAACTGTACACTAACACAAAATTTCTCTTTAAGGGAACTATGGAAAAGAAAATGTATCAAAGCAATTCTGATACTTTCACAAAATTGTAGAACAGTTTTATTTGAAGAAACTTGTATTCTTTACTCTGGAATTTTTTGAGCTATTTCTTAAAAAAATTACACCTTCTATCTATCCATTACCATAGCAACTTCTATCAATCTATCTAAGTTAAAGCAATACCGGTCGAAATTTCATTTAGAATATTTTATTATTTTTTCATAAAAAAAACTAAACTCCTCATGTTCTATTTATGCTATATTTTTGCATTCAACTTCAGCAATAACAAGGACAATTATATTCTAAAATCAACAAAACTGATGCCTCCAAAGGAAATTGTTAGGTTGCAAGAAATTTTGCTTACAAATTATTCAATTCTGACGGTCAGTTAATGAATAACTGTCACTTCAGTGTATCTCAGTTGATTACCGGAGTAGAAGAGAAAAAAGAGGAGAATTTTCAATCCTAGACTATAATTACTATTTAAATTTGATTCCGTCTTTTCCCTTTGATTGCTCCAATTTCCCGCATATTCACTATGCGTCAGCATTATAAAAAAATGATGTAATTGAGAGAGAGAGAGTTGTTGTCAGTAGGATGGTCTCTGTACTCTCCACTGGATTACTGTACTCTCCACTCGTTCGATTGCATAGTTTTGTGATTCTTTAAATACGCTCAGTAATGGCAGGAGAAGTAAATAATAATGGACTACGGCTGTAATATCGGTGTACAGTTGTAACATTGGGTTGTATCGGGTAATTACAGCTGTAATATCAAGCTTGTTCGACCTTAATAACTAGAGTAGAATTGTTTTCAACGATGGATCTCACACATCGAAAGACGTGTCTATAGACGTCGTCCAGGACAGAAGATTTGCTATATTAGCCTGTCTGTCATCCGCTATACATTCCGATAACAAGAGATTATTCCTGGAATACCGATTCATTTGATTGTCCAACAACTTTTATTATTATTCACAGCAACCTTACGACACGGCGGCAAGTCAATGATATTATACGCCCCATTGTTTTGCCCATTTAACTTTACGGCACCTACTAATGCCCGGCAACAACATATGTTTCTGATCTGACAAATTGGCACCTCCTTCTTTTAAAATAATTTCTCTCCTAAAGAGAATTTTGGAAGAAATCTTGTGACGTTGAGCTATTCGCGATTCACTTTTTGCTAACCTTGGTTTTTTTTGTTATTTCAATTACATACAATTACAACTTCTTGCCCACCAAATGAAACTTGAATAGATAAATTAGAGGAAGATAACAAGTGTAGTGAATTGAATTAGAGATAGTGATATGTAAGAGAAATAGAATTGAAAGGAATCTGAAGGAAGAAAGAATATAACGATAAAAGGATAGATGTAGATTGGAGAGAAGTATTATTATAGTTAGTCATTTGGATGGAAGTGACTCTTGATTACTCGTAGAATAATAAGAGTCGAATCTGCCATAACCGAAAAGTGCTTGATTCAGTGTGAGTGATGTGGTAAGATAAGACTTTAATATTTGAACATTAAGTAGGTTTAAGTGAGTTAAAAGAGAATCGAGAGAGAGAGAGAGAGAGAGAAAGAGAGAGTGATCTTGCACATTCTTTGATAGATAATAAAGTGTGTTGTCCTTCTCAAATACACTCTATAACAAAAAAAAACAAAAAACAAAAAAAAAAAAAAAACCGACGCACCAAGAAGGAGTTGTCCGATGGAGACAAAATATGGTGGATAGGAAAATGTTGTACAGAATAGAAAATGATTTAAATTTCAGAAAAAGTGAATGATTTATTTCTGAGTTACATAGCTATAAAGTAACGAGCTCAATAAGGTGTTCACCCACCTCTAGCCTGGATGTAAGCTGATACACGACGTGGCATGGAGTGATAAAGCTCCCTGGTGGTCTCCTATGGTATTTCTTGCCAAATTTGCTCCAATTGTCTTACTAGGTCATCAACGCTCCCTGGTAGATGCAGCCCATCATATCCCAGACGTGCTCGATTGGAGAGAGATCTGGCTGACCAAGGAAGTGTTTGACAAGCTGTAAGACAGTTCATAGTAACATGTGCCGTATGTGGTCTGGAATTATCTTGCTGAAAAATAAGGCAGGGTAGTGCAAAAGGAACGGTAGCAAAACAGGTCGCAGAATGTCGTCGACGTACCGCTGTGCTTTAAGTGTGCCTCTAATGACGACCAAAGGGGTCCGGCTATCAAGGGAAATGGCACCTCAAACCATAACTCCTGGTTGAGGGCCTGTGTGGCGTTCAATAGTGATAGCAGGATCGGCACTCTCCCCTGAGTGTCTCCAGACATGTCTTCGATGATCGTAGGGACACAGTTGGAAGTGGGATTCGTCGCTAAACACTATACGTTCTCAGTCAGCATTATTCCAACCTGATCTTGTCTAGAACCGCTGTAATCTGGCTCTACTGTGTGCAGGCATGAGTGCAAGTGGCGTGGTGATCGGTACGAGCATAGATTTCGCTTTATCAACCGTCTGTGAATGGTCATGGTGGACACTCGTGAGCGGGTCGCACGTCTGATTGTTGAAAACGATGAATCAGGCACTGTGACAGCTCATCTGACAATCACTCTGTCCTCCTAATCTGCTGTGGCCCTAGGTCGACCGCTACGCTCATGACGCTGAAATCTTCCATTGTCCACCCATTCTTGCCAGCATCTTCTAATCGCCGCATCGCTTCGACCCATATGACGAGCGATTCTCCGATTTGACCAACCTGCCTCTTTTAATCCAATGATACGACATCTTTGACAGTTGCTCGAATCCTGCGGCGATGTATTTTTTCTGTCGTTGTAAGGTATCCTAAATCTCAAAGAAACAGAAAAGTTGACCATCAAATTGAGAATCGTTTCTTATATACACCTGCAGAGTGCGTAATTCCGATGCGCTGTTGCTACCGCTATTCATTTAGTGGATACCAGATTTTAATAATTTGCATGTTCGTTCCAAATGTCTTTGCATACGAAATTTCATTACAATCGGACAACTCCTTGGTGCGTCAGTTTTTTCTTGCTATAGAACGTATATCTTTGATTGGAATTTCGAACTTCTGACTATTTATTTAAACTTTAAGATGGCTGTAAAGTTTAATAATGAAGGAAATACGTCATAATCTCTTATGGGACGTCTACCACCCTTACGAATCAGTGCTAAGCCTTAGAAAGTTCCAGCCGCTTGCATATGGGTCATAGATATACCAACGTCGAATTAATTGGTTCGTTACATGTAACTATATTTCCTGAATAAAACATTCAATTCTTCTGAAATTTGAATCGTTTCTTTTTCAATATCACATCCACCGAATTCATCACATTTGGAGAACTACTTGGTGTGTCGATGTTTTTGTCTTAGAATATAATAGCAAAAATTGTGTGTTGCTATTATAATATGCTAATTACATATTACAGCCTAATTAACATATTATAATAGCAACACACACACACACACACACACACACACACACACACATATATATATATATATATATATATATATAGATATTTGCTTGGAATTCACCCAATATTTAATTAAAAAAAAAAAGAGGGCCAGTGTCGTTCTTTATTCGTAGCTATATATTTATAAGTTTTCGGGTTCTTTTTAAGCATGAAATCGTTATTAATTTAAAATGTTATCTCTTGAATAAATTGAAAAGTCTATTTTACTACTTGAAAATAACTTATTTCAATATAAAAACTGTATTTAAAAAAGAATTTTTATGAAAATCTAATATTATAAATGCTTGAAAATTAGCGAACATTGCAAATCAGAGCTTTAAAAATAACATATATTTTTCTTTTGATTTGGTTGTCTTTTTTTTTTTTTTTCTCCTTACTTATTGCGTATTTTGTATACGTTACATAGAATTATAGTCGAGATGGAAGTTTCTTTTGCAGATGTAAATAATTCTTTAAAGACCTGGAACCGGTTTAAATTATATCTCTGAAAAAGAATATATTTAGTGTAAATTGTTTTATTTATCTAGATTATCGAAGCGTGAAACCATAACTTCACGTGAAAATGAAAAATAAACCAAATAAAGTTATTTTCAGAGCCTCTTTGTGAACAGTTTTGTGTTCCGCATATTAATTTCATTTTTCTTTTGGAAATCAAACTAGGTCGCAGGACTGTCACTAACAGGCTTTAAAGGAGTTAGTAAACTGATTACTGATTACTTTAAACTGTATGTTTATTGTTATTTCAACTGTTTATTAGAATAATTATACAATTCGAACCTCGTATCAGGTTCGTGAAGATTCTGTTAAGTAAAACCTTGAGATAAGTGTCACAGGTAGTAATATCAATTAGCAAATATTATTCCTCTACTGCAGTTATTAAATATGATTTAAATTTTAAATGAATATTTTGAGCAAGGAAGTCGAGATACAGGAAATAAATCCAAGGTGTGAAGGGATTAGAATGGTAGTAAAGGGAGGAGAAAAAGAGAGAAAAAGTTTAAGAAATTAGTTTTTTTTCTTCTTTTTCATAAAAAGTACCTTATCACAATTGTCTCCATGACTTAAACATCACCTAATACAGCTTTTCAAGAAATGTTTAAACTGGTGACCAAAATATAGATTATAATAAACTGACATATCATAAGGATTGTTGACTTGTTAGAAAGCTTTGATTGTATATGCTTTCTTATTAGGTCTAACTTGTAACGATGGGCTAATCACGATTTTCTCTTCTCTAACCTCGGAGATTTTTTTTGGTAACTTGAATTACTTTCAATTACAATTCCCTACCAACCAAGTTAATGTGAAAAAGTAAATTAAATGAAGATAAGAAGTGTAGTGAATTACATTCGAGATAGTAATATATAAATGAAATAGAACTGAAAGGGAAAAGATGGAGATAGAGGATAACGACAAGCTTATAGTTGATGTAGATTGGAGTGATTCTTCGTAATTAATCATTTGGATGGAAGTGAATTCTGATTAGAATAATATTAGTCGAATTTGCTATTATAGAGAAGTGCGTGAATCGGAGTGAATGATTTGGTAAGCTAAGACTTTATTATTAGAATATAAACTAGTATTAATTCAGTTAAAAGATATGTGAGAGAGATTGGATATTCTATGTTAAAAGTTAATAAAAGTATGTCCTCTTTCTCTTGCGTATCTTCAATTGGAGTCTTGAACTAATCTGCTATTTAATGAGACATTAAGATGGGCGTAGAGTTATAAACAATGGAGGAAATACGTCACAAACAAAATATGTACAACTATTGAAGCTCCAGAATTTGCAGGTTATAAGATTAAAAAAATTAGAAATAAAAGTCACATTAGTTTCTTTTATTTCAATAAATGCTTTTTCAAACTTCATTTTGAAAGATAAAAAAAATTAGGCCACAAGATACACGCAATAATTTAGAAAAAAAAAATGTAAATACGTGAGTTATAGTTGCAATTCACGAAGCTGGATGCTATTTTAATTCAAATCCTTGTAAATGAGATTGAATGCTTATTAACGTCGTACTTAGAAATAACACGAGGTCTATGAAATCCTTATAAAACTATAAATTGTTCTAAAGTAATTTCACGTTTTCCTACAGATGACTTAGTTTTATTTTTAACCAATCAACTTCATTCTAGTGGCCTTGGTTTCCTTATGGTCACGATCGCAAACACGTGGCTGGCGTTGTTTCCGTTGAGTGGCGAGTTCGAGTCTTGATGGCAATAAAGACATGCCGGGTAGTGGTGGTGATGCACGTTAAATCTGTCGATACTGCAAGTCATGATATGCCATAAAAGTTCAGAGAAGGAGGTGCCAACTCATGCATCGTCCTCGTCAATTGACCAAGGTTCAAAATCGCAATCCGTTTCCAATAGCCCTCAAAAGTTCGACGTTAAATAATCAATCAATCAATCAACTTCAATTAATTCATATTGCCATTATACAGGGTGTTTCGAAAGTCATGGGCAAAAAATTTAAGGGGTGTTAAAAAAAACATTCACTTTTCACCATACAAAGCATAAGCGGAAAGCAAGCGTGGTGAACCACTAGACGGCGTTGCAATGGAAAGCATAAAGCGAGGATTTTCTTACACATCGTCATTCCAGGAGGCATGACGTTTTCCTGATTACTGTATGTTGCCATGTCTCCTGAAATACACGGTAGAAATAACTGTGTGTGAAAAAAATCTCGCTTTATGCTTTCCATTACAACGCCATCTAGCGACTCACCACTTTATCTCCATTTTTGCATTGTGTGGCGAAAATTGCTTGTTTAGATGTTTTCTATCACTCCTTAAATTTTTACCGATGACTTTCGAAACATCCTGTATATTTTGACAGCTGACATTTCAAAGTTTAGTTGCAATAATTTAATTGTTTACTTGTAATAATTTTCAGGAGAGGGAGCGTACTTGTAATAATTTTTGCCAATCAAATATGGCAAATCAAAAGCAACATGTTCAGTATATTTGATCCCCGCCCCCCCAGGAAAACATAAGACTACTTTTAAAACAAAGCAACAATTGTATAACAAGTATGGATAAGATATGTTGGTAAAATAAAAATGACAAAACTAGTTCGCAAAATTTCGATATTGAAGGTACACCACGTTCCGAAAAGGCCAGTTGATGCATCTAGCTTTGAAACGAAACCAAATCGTTTTACTAAACGTAAATGGTTGAATTCGTCGAATTTAATCCCGTAGCGATTATTCGTGTTACTTTTCGACAGTTTGCTTCCATCAGCAACTTTATTTTGTCTTCATCAAGTTCAATTGTCCTTCCGGAACGTGATGCATGTTCAATATCGAAATCACCGGAACAAAATTTTGTCAATCAATTTGGCACTAATGTTTTTTCAACACTTCCTTCGGATACATGTAACATAATATATTTCTTTCTTTAACTGCATTCTTATCTTTTCGGCAACAAAAAAAAAAGCAAACTATGCCCGATAAGCTGCTATTGATTTTCCAAATTTGACAGGGTAAAATTGCTGAATCACACAAAATTATTCTATACTAATGAACCTTAAAATGTCAATTGATAAAGTTGTGACAAAGTTATATTCTTATTCGCCTCTTGTGCCATAGCTAAACTAAATATACTAACACTAAAAAGTCAATAAATCATTCAAAGAGACGTAAGACAGATCTTACACACTGTATTTAACACTGTATTTTGGTTATTTCACAGTTCAATACTGTAACGACAAATGTACACCGACTCTCCCAAAACATCGACCTAGATATATTCGCCTGTCCCACTAATGCCAAATTAACAGAGTCTTACCAACAGGGCGAAGTTGAGGCTGTCTCGACTTCTAGGCTCCACTATGACGTCGATAATTTGTAGCAATTCTCCACCCCGTCTTCGACTATAGAATAATTGTTAAACGCTAGAGTTACACGACCTACATCGTGTGTCTCAAGCTTAGCTTATGTACTTCCTATCTACCCCACTTCACTTTATTTCTACCTGCCTCTAATTTAAATACTCACGTTTCATTTTTGGTTGGGAAGAAGTTGTTTATTTATAGCAATCAATCTTAATTAAAAGTCCCCAAGGTTAGTGAAGAGAAAGTCGCGAATAGCCCATCGTCACAAAGTTTATAATGACAATACGATTTATAATACATAAAGTTTATAATGACAATACGATTTATAATACATAAAGTTTATAATGACAATACGAGGTGGACCAAAAATATTGAGCGCATTTCATGTTTGAAAAAAAGAACAAATTGAAGTACGTGCATGTTTATTTTTTTATTGGTGAAATCATATAAAACAGTTTTATATAACACAATTTTAAACATTATATAAGTTCCCCGTGAGCTTCGTTTATGGCACGCAAAATATCAAACAGAAATTCAATTTCACGCCAAGTGTTTTACAGCATTTCAGTAGGTATTCCTCCAATTGTGGCAACTGGCTTCTACCCGACTCTTATGCTATAACTCAATCAAATATAACTAACACTAAAAGTCAATAACCTACATATACAGACAGTAGACAAATCTCACACAACTATTTATTCAATCGCCTTGCAGTATAATGTTTGATGGATAAATGCTCTCCCAGATAACATCCTAGATAGATTCACCCATTCAACTAATACCAAATTAATAGTGTTTTACCAAAATCTCCCCAGTTGAGGTTGACTTGATTTCTTCACTCCACTATGATCACGATCGTCCGTAGCAACTCTTGATATCGTCTACCGCCTGTAAGGTATATACTCAACGCTAATGCCCCTCGACCTCTCTCCTCAAACTTTCCCTTTGCTTATATATCCTCCTATTTAGCTCACTTCACTTTACTTCTACCTGCCTCTAATTAGAATAATCACTTTTTATTTTGGTTAGGAAGAAATTGCTTACTTTATGTAATCAATTAAAGTCCCAAATGTTAGAGAAGAGAAAATCGTGAATAGCCCAACGCCGCACAATGACTTGATAGATTCTTTGTTTTAGCTCATAGATATCCAGAACCGGAGTTGCTTACACTCAGTCCTTACTATACCCCTAAAAGAAAAAACTAACAGATGTGATGTCGGATGATCTTGGCGGTCATGGTATGGCATTACCCGCCTTCCACACACACGACCGATCCAACGACCAGGAAATGTTTTGGGTATATCATACATCAGAATTATAATTTAGTTATTGCTCTGATAGTAAATCACCGAAAAGATGAGAATGACGAAAATGAATTCGTCATGGAGTCGCTTAAAGAAAAATGTATTCAAATGAGAAATAATTTAAATTTAAAATGAAACATGAATTTAATTCTGAATAGAATCTGTAAGTTTGCTACTTCTTATGATTAAATGTCTTGAAAGTAAATATGTATCTACAAAATATATATTTCTTTTTAAAACTGGATTTTTTTTATATCCTGCACAGTATAACTATAGCTATCACATTTTGTGAGTACGTGTGTGTAAGAGAGTTTATGCGAGCATTTAAAACCTATCAATATATCTCATAAATATGATGAACATTTTTCCAATATGTATTTATGTCCTTTACATATTTAAATTTTCATTAAATAGGTGACTTTCGAAAAACATTACCAACAGCAGTCTTCTTATCTTTCCCCATTTCTTTCCTTTTCTTCTTCCTATTGTTTGTAATATGCGATTGACACAAATTGTCTCTTTGGAGCAGATACACAAGCTTAAGTTGTCAATGAGAAGAAAGAAGTGAGATTTATATATGGCATTTTTTATTCTAAATTATTCAACTGAACTGCTTTTCTGGATACTAAGAACTGAAATTTGGTGAAATTGAATTTCAAGAACTGGTTGAACATGCTTGGTGAACAAAGAAGGGAAGTCTGAGTATTATTGAAATTCGCATGATACGAATACGAATAGCATTAACTTTGAACTCAGAAGACCTTATTTGCAACTACGTGGAAGTATTGAAAAATACACATTGACTCGAAATCTTTCTTTCACTATTCGCTGAAAAGAATTTATAGCAGAGTAACAAGAATAATATTGCACAAGACAATAATAGTACATTTTAACAAATAGGAATTTTTCTGGTGTCAGTATACTTTCAAATTCACATATTTCGTACATATGAACATCCAGAAACTCTATTGATATTTCATTTTGAAATTTAAATTAGCAGATGTTTCAGATCGAAGTTTTGTTATTTTAATTGCACTTACAGTATATGATTCATAACTCGTGGGATTTACCTAATCAGGATTATTTTATTATTGTTAATAACAAATTGCTTTGGGTTAATGCAAATAAAATATTTCCTGAAAAAACAATATTTAAACAAATTTTTCCCTGAAATGTTTTTTTTTATTTTTTTATATAAAACATTTGCTATATTATAAAAAGATATCTCTAATATTTTCAGTTTCGATTATATATTCTGTTTCCTGAGAATATTAATTGTCTAAGATTTTTATTCCCTAAATCTAAATTCTCCATCTTCGCAACTGATTTGAGGCAGCTAATTTCGAAGCATTCTGAGTTGACATTTTAATTATATATTTAATAATGTTCTTATATTCTTGATTCCTATACTGTATCAAAGAACAATTTATAGATATTTTTTTATAAAGTTTCATTAGCAGTCTTTTCACAATTATATGAATATCTGAGAGAGTCATTAAATTCTGATATTTTAATAGTCTGAGTAGTATGTAAGTCTGGCAAAATTTAATATATTTTGTTATTATTCCATTTAAATCAAATTTAAAGAAACAAAAAAGTTTTCAATCGAAAATTTCAAATCATGTATTAAAACATAGAAATTGTGCTATTGCGATAAAGGCAAAACCCATTTATCCATTTGAGAAAAGAATAAAAGGATTTAAATTTAAAATGTACAATAAAACTGAATAAATCAAATTAAACTATAAAATGTAGAATATATCTCATAGGTTTAATTGAAAAATATTGAAACAACACTTGTGCATCACAAGCCACCATCTAATATGGGCTTAAATATTAACTTCAAAATCTCTGAGAATTTTTGTTAATATATATATCTTCTATAAAAACAAAAATCTTCTAATATTCGTTTCAATATCATCTTATCTTATCGGCAACGATAGAATAAATAGCGCTTTCCTTTCCAGAGTCTTGAAATCCAAAGCACGAGTTATTTTTAACACAACCTTCTATTTACGAAACTATTCACGACGGAGAATCTGGTAATCGTACTGTCCATAGCACCACGCCGGAAATATGGGCCGGAAGAAATCAGAAACTATTGATTCTCAGTATCGCGGGCGCCATTTTATTCCAAAATAATGGATGATTGGAAAACACCCAACTGAAATTCTACAAAAGTGCTGCATGGTCAATTCCATTTTACATGCCACAATTGAATTGAAAAAAAAAAAAAAATCAAGTTTAAAAAAGTAAGAGACATGCAGAAAAAAATACTTATTCTGCTTTGTAATATTTTAGTTGGAAAAAGTATGAGCTATTACCGATCATTAGTATAGAAAATTATTCATATCGAGCAATTTTTCAGTTATCTGATGTCTTTTGTGTGTGTAAAATAATACTTTCAACCCTTTTTCGTTTTGATTACATTCAATTTTATTTTCCAAAATAAAGTTTCTTTTTGCTTTCACAAGGTTCCTAGCGATTAAAAAATTTGTTTAAACGCTAAACAAGTTTAAAATTGCGTTCATTATTATGTAATAAAAATACCATTTGAAATTTTAATTACTTAGGTAATTTACTTTAAAAATTGCGCAATTAGATATATTTAAAATATTTTTCAGAAAAAGTTTCATAGCAAAATTCAAAATTTCGAAAGAATTGCTGGTGCGTTTAGGCATAAAGTATATCATTTAAGGACAAGCCTCTCAATGTTCACCACAGAGAAATTTCCCCTTTGAAATTATATGTACCACTTGGATGTAGTCATATTATGGAGACAAATATTATCTATAACGAGTCGTTTCTTCTTAGCACTGGTCTACGTTTAAATCAAGGATGAAGTTATACCACAAAACAGTCTGTATTCCACTTCGTAACCACGATGTCATAATAAGCACTTCAAGCTATCGCTGTTAATGAATAACTGAGCCCACAGATGTTGCACAGTAGCTAATATGCAAGTATAAACATGTCTTAGTATGCAGCCTCTTGCCGCTCATTGTGCTAAAAAATTGCAAAACATTCCCACTATTCCTTGTATATGCACCTCTCCGCGATTGGTCTTTCGTGGAATTAGGGCTCGAACACGCAACTCGACTAAAATATTATTGGCCAAGTGTTCGATACCAGGGCACTTGGCAAACGCGGTTGCTCTGAGATCACTCACATTGTGTATAATTAATGAGAGAAAATCAATAAAAAGCAATCGACAATTTTTTTTTTTTTACAATCTATCAAAGAAAGATTAAAATTAAAACAGCAAACAATTTATGAGATTTTTCTGCTCTTATTTTTGCGGCTGTTGGAAAAAAAAATTTTTTTTTGATGAGATCTGTTCTATATATAAAGACCCCAACTTAGGTACTGATTTTCTCCTTTCTCTTCTTTTATCTCATCTTATTTATTACAAAATCTCCACGTGATAAGATTATAATGCACCCAATAACAAATAGAAAATCTAAAAAGATCAGAATGGTTCATAATTTCACTTTTATTCAATTCGCATGCACAAAAATGTACGAGTATTAAAACAAAAATAATTCCGAACAATTTCGAAACACAGTAAATTTAATGTCAAACTCTTTCAGCCTTACAATGCAAATAAAAACTACAGCGATATAAAAAGCATATGTAAAATTAAAGTAGGTTATGCAAATAAACCGAATCGGAGGAGAAAAAAAACGCCTTGTGCGAACAGTACATCACATCTGCGTAAACAGAAACGCATACGGAAGTTAGGACATCACTTTTAATGGCAATCAATGAACAGAATAAAAATAAAATAAAGCAATTAATCAAGATAAATAAAAACGATTTCTTATTACGGATGTGTTGCAAAATCATATTTACTTCATCTAATCAAATTTTATTTCAATTCATTACAGAGTTCTCACCGCGCATGGCTGCATCTTAATTAAATATTTCCACCATTTAGCTATAAGCATTTAGTTGTTTTCTATTTTCTTAACAAAAGAGAAAGACCAAAATAAAAGTGATTTTATGTTGAAATATATACTTTAGTTTCGCGGTTAAAGTTTTTTAATCTTGTTGGAGGAAAACTGAGTAATCGAGATTTTTTCTACAGGAAGAACTACCACTTGCGATTTTGAATGTAAAAGCATTGAAATACGTAGATTTCAAACATTCAGTTTAAGTTTCTTATCAATTTCATTTTATTAAGAATTGTAAGTAATTTTTTTTTAATTCGAATACAAGAATAATTAGAGTTGCCAAACAGTCAATTGTAATTTGTTATTTAATATAAAATTAAAACGAAATTAAGCAAAATAATAAATCTATAAATAATTTTCATAACAACATTGATACTCGTAATATCCTGATCCATGGACAATGCGGTTTTAGGAGGAAACTATCCATCACGCACCAGCTGCTCCGTGTCGATCACGTAAAGTCCGGTTTCAATAATAATAAATCAACAGGTGCAACTTTCCTTCAATATTCAAAAGGCATTCGACAGAGTTTGGCATGAAGAACTTCTCTATAAATTAATCAAAACTACTCCCCATCCTCTAGTAATTAAATTAATAAATTCTTACCTAAAAAATAGAATTTTTGTAGTCAGAGTAAACAATACCTACTCAAAATTATTGAATATTTCAGCAGGAGTGTTCCGGGGGGGGGGGGCAATTCTTGGGCCAACATTATTCTCTTTATTCGTAAATGATATCCCAAAAACATTCAAAATGACTCTCTACATGCATGCAGATGACACGGCGATATCAGCCCAAAACAAAGAACCAATTTTAATTGCCAGAGCACTACAAAAACATATCACACAATGGAAAATAGCCCTGGATGTTAACAAAACGGAGGCCATCTTCTTCTCATTCAATACAATAAGAATAAATCCTGATGTCTACATCAACCACCAAAATCTCGCCTGATCTCCACGCACAAAGTACCTTGGTATAATTTTAGATAAAAAAAAACCTCACGTTTGAACAACACATCATTTTTATCACAAAGATATTCCGAGCTAGCGCGATTTTTATTTACCTCTTAATTGCTCGGAATTCGAAATTAAGTGTAGAAAACAAGTTGCTTATCTATACTCTGATTCTTAGACCGATCTTTACTTATAGTTACCCAGCTTGGAGTTTTGCTGCTAAAACACACATAGACAAATTAGAAAGATCACAGAACAATATAAGACAAATTATTAACTATAGATGGTTCTTGAGAAACACTGACATCTATAATGCAATTTAATTTCCAATTATCAAAACCACCACGCAAAAAATAGCCTTTAAGTTTTTTAATAATCTTATAAACATCAACAATAATTTCCTACATGATATTTCAGATTGCAACCCTGACCCAAAAATTAAAAAACCTTATAAATTTCTGATTTCTATTCTTCCTCAAAAATTCTTACATCAAAGTCCCATAGGTACAAAGAGCATCATTCTCCACCAATTGCATTCAATCATAACACGATATCTCATCTTCGTATCCCACAAAAAATTTTCAAGCCCTGATTCCGACTGAGACACTGACATGAAAGGGAGTTACCCATTGACTGGTCGTCTATAGTTACTGTTATTTTCACTCGTAGCTATATATAGGAAGCTCTCCCTTACTAAAAATCTTTAATTTTCTGTCTAATAAATTCCATTTTTAAAAATTCTTTATGCACTTTTAAAATCACAAAGTTAATTATCATTTTCAAATTACCACTATTTTTGAAAAAATAATTTAAAAATAAAATCGCAGTTTGGGGCAAGTGAAACCGAAGTTTCAGCTCCAAAAGATTACAAGATATGGAGATTCAGAGCCGTGATGCTCATAAGCTCTAAATAAGTTATCTAACGTATAACAACTTAGAATATTAACTTAGAATTAAGCATTGGACTAAAACAATATAGTTCCGAATTAGTTCAAAGATTATCATTGATCAAAGACGAAGAGTAATTAAAAATACCATTTTTAAACACAATGCGTAAAAAACTGTACTAAGAAAAGAAAACTTAATTTTTGCTTCATCATTTTTCAAAATATTGAATTTATCATTATTCATTATATTATTTCTCTACTATACTATACGAGAGGGTAAAGTTTAAATTATGACTAAGAAATAACCGAGACACATCTGGATAAAACTTATTCTGCATACATTAATTGTTCTTAATGTACATAAGGTCGTAAACTACGGCTATTAATGTTCGTTTGGTTGGTTTCAGAAAGCCGTAGATTGAAGTAACCCTCAGTATGGAAAAGCTAGGGTTTAAAATTTGCTGAGTTTTACTGTGAAGGCCAATTCAGTTTCCATATAAATTATTTTTAGTAATAAGGAAGTTTTAATTACTTCCAGATAATAATTAAAACCTTACGATACTTCTGGTTAATTCAATCTACGATTTCCTAAAAATAAGCAAGTCAACATTAATAGCTATTATTTACCACCTCATGTACATTAGGATCAACTAATAAGCAGAATAAATTTTAACCAGATATCTTGGTTATTTCTTTGTAAAAATTAAGACTTTACGATATTCCTGCGTACTGTATTAAAAAATTGTATCCTAATTTTATTTTAATTAAAGAAATGCTTTTTGTCTTAAATTACTTTTTTACGAACTATTAAGTTTTGTACTTTTTGAGAATGTATTTTTCTCTGCTGAATAAATCTTATGATTGCAAAGTATATTCTTAGTGAGTGTTTTAGCTGAATACGTATAATTACTATGAAATTCTCAAAAGACATTACTTAATCGATTCATTGATGCAGAACGTGTAAGATGGGCTTATGAAAAGTGATTCGTGGTGATTACAACTGTTTGGATAATTATGCGCTCAGAAACTGTTAAGCAAAATAGTGTTATGAGAGACGTTTTGGTGTCATCCATTCCATTGGTGTCACATTGTGTGATTGTAATACTTCTGGTGACATTATTACTGTTATAGTTTAGCAAAGTATTTTACTTAAGCCGATTATCGTCGTGTTTATTCGACATAATTTCTCTGCCACTTTCAGCTTTTGATGTAATACCTTAAACTGGAAAAACAAGTATGTTGATTAATAAATACTCTGACGTCACATAAAAAGTAAAGAGCTCATTTTTTCCATTTTGCTTTTTTTTTTTTTTTTTTAAAAAAAAAAATTAACTTATCCGATATGTTACAAAAAAGTATATGAATTCCTCTTTGAAATTTGAACTACTTAAGATCGTACGAATTCTTTAAAAACTACAAAAATTAAAAATTTTCTTAAAGATATGTACATTCATTGGAAAAATTTGTATGCATTTTCTCATGACTGTACTGAAAATTTCTGTTCTGAATGTTGAAAACCTTTTAAACTCGTCATAGTTTTCAGTTACAAAATCGTCTCTTAAGGTGTGCATTTTAAAGGGAAACCGCATGACAACAATCGATATGCTGAGTCAACATCGGTATACCTGACGTATCCTCAGTGACTCATTCTAATCAACGCCTACACCAATGTTTTCGCCTTTTTTACCTTTCGGCACATTTAAACATATACCGCAGCGAACTAAATTATAATGCTCACTAAAATTACAATGATAAAAAGTGTACATTTTATTATTTACTAACTCGATTATTTTTCAATATTTCTTTTACAATGAAGCAAAATTTAAAATTAGTTTATATAATAAGAGTTTATAGAATTCTCACCTTTTTTTTTTTTTTTTTCTGCATTTTCTGTTTTTGACTAGTTTCTTCAAAATTGTATTTTTCCTATGAAGGTATAAATATAAATGCGGGAAAATGTTTATGATTTTCCTGTTTGTTCTTATTGTTAGAAAAGTTCAAACTCTGAAATAAATCTAATAAAGATACAGCTTTATTTGACTAAAAAGGCAACCGTTTGTGAAAGCCTATAGTCCCACTTTACTTCATGTATCTCGTAAGAGGCGACTTAAATAGATACCCAGTGTATGAGGTATAGCCGGGCATCCTGCCCCTGGGGATTATATCAGGTAACCTCAGGAGCTTACCTGGTAGGTGTGGACATCATGACACCAAGGCTTCTTAGTAATCCTTTTCTTTTCCCTGGGGTTTACTATCTTTGGTAAACACGGGTGACGCGCCCCTGGGTACCTTAGCGATCCTTCTCCATTTTCGACTCTCCTTCCTTTTCAAACTTTTTTTAAGAAAAAAATTTCAGACGTCTAGACCACAGTTGTATCTTGTTTGGAGCAGCATACTTGCGCCATCAAAAAAATTTCACTTTTACTCAAACTCACTCCCTTGACTTAAAAAAAAAAAAAAAAAAGCAACAACTCATGACTATGTAAATCTTTTTATTTTGCAAGTTTGACTTTGAAAAATAAGATTAGCATTTCTCCTTTCAAAAATATTTGAAAATTTTCTTTTAAACATTTTTATCATGTTTACTATCTCTCACAGCACAACAGCTATGAACAAATCATTTGCTTATATTATTCACATTGTTTGGTAACTAGATTCGAAGGGGGTAGACAGAATTTTTTGTGGTGAAGGGGAGAGGTATCCAAATTTTAATTTTTTAAAAGTAATCCCATAAATGATTATAATCATGTATAATTTAGTTTATATATAAATTAAATTATCAATTAAGCTTTTCATTATTTTATGTAATTTAATTGTTCATTTAACTACACGCCAACTAAATTTATTATATGTAGTTAAAATATAACTGAAAAAATACATAAGATATTTATGTGCAGGTTCTGTTAACAATAATTATTACAGACAGCAAAAAAACTCAACATATTTATAAGTAATTGCTCAAACTCAAAGGAGCTATGTGGAAAAAATTGTTTTGAGAAAGAAAATGCCGGAATAATATTTATTAAAAATTGAGTTTTACTCACTTTTTATTATTCTACAAATAAACTGGTTTTCATTGTACGTAAGAAAAATTCCAAAACTGGTTGATAAATTTAGCGAATAAGCCAATGTAAATTTATTAAAATGAAAAAAGTAATTCTGAAAGTCCTGGCGCTATGGATACTTTTTTTTTTTTTGGCTGCACGTAAATTATAATATTTGAGTTGTTACTATTTCGTATATCAAAAAAAATGTGTCAAACACTACGCATTCGCAACCAGACTGTAATATTTTTTTGAGGCACAATATAAAATAAATTTGATTCAGGCTTTGATGGTTTATATTTTGTCCCTCTCATTTGAATGCGCATTTTCTTGTAATTCGATTTTTGAAATTCTTTCCAAGGCATAAGTAAGAAACATTGGAAAGATAGTTTCGTAAACGAAACTAGCAAAACTCTTGATTCTGCCACATTATTATTCCATACCCCTGTGTTCTAATTATTTTGTTTCAGAGTGACGCTCTATTTTTCTGTTCCGAGATCAGCGATACGCAGTTCCTGGCCTTTTATGATGTGGAGAATCTGAAATGATTTCGTGTGTCACGGACGCGGAATGAGGACACGCGACAAAGGTCACTTGCACTAGCTGCAAGGTCAAATTTCATTACTCATTTGTTTTTGTGCTCGTGTTACCGATTAGGGAAATCATTCCGAGGAATTTAACAAGATCAGGAATATGGCGGTTATGAAAAGTAAGCGGTAAATGGAATAAATTGAACCACACATATTCATTTTCAAATTTCCCTCTCGTTTGTGTAAATGTTTTCCTCGGAAAAAAAAATGAATTGTATCATGAATATATTTTGTTCATTCCTTTAATTATATTTTTGAAATTATTTAAGTATCGTACAATCTAGCAGAGACATACACATTCTTCTTTTATGAAAAGAGTTTATATTTTAAGAAATGCGCAGACGAAACCGTAGTTGAATGTTAAAAATTAAAAATTTACAGATTTTTTTTTTCTATTCATTTGGAAACTGGGAAGGGGGTGAACTTCAAATCCCTCCCTTTGTATTAGCCTCTGCAATTTATGGAGCATTTTTTATTTTTATTTTAAGTTATTCCTGATAATTAGTGCGATGCAATTTATAGTTTGAATATATCAATAAAAAATTAATATTTCGCTTTCAAATTTTCATAACGTATGAAATAATATGAGTTTTCATGACACATGAAATAATATGAATTTTTATAACACATGAAATAGTATGAATTTTCATAACGCATAAATAATATCCAATATGAGCCCCATCATATTGGAGCTAAGATATCAAAGTTGTAAGTAATTAAAAGGATTCCATTATTAAATTTGAATTACTATCAAAATTACTGGATTCGGAGTGATAAACACTCAGAAAAATCTTATGCGATATTTTCTAGGCAATAATAATTTGCAATAATACTAATTAACTAGGCAATAATAATACTGTTGCGTTTTCCCACGCTTTGGAGCGGGTTCATCGTGGCAGTCCACTCGGATGACTGTCGATTGGACTTCGGAGTGAAATGATGGAGCCATGTTTCATCCATTGTCACATATCGAGCTGATGCAAAATCTCGGGTTTCACGCCCCCTGGTATCATCTTCAAACACTGCTCCGAATCATCAACTCGTCGTTGTTTTTGGTCAAAAGTGAGCTCGCGCGGCACCCACTTTGCACAGAGCTTTCTCATACCCAAATATTCGTGAATGATATGATGTACACGTTCAGTTGATATCTTTAGAGTGTCTGCTATTTCATTCAATTTCAATTTACGGTCATTCAAAATCATTTTGTGGATTTTTTTAATGGTTTCGTCTCTAGCAACCTCTTTTGGGCGTCCACTGCGTTCACCGTCTTCGGTGCTCATTTCACCACGTCTAAACTTAGCATACCAATCCTTGATGGTTGATTTTCCTAAGGCAGTGTCCGGAAATTCGACATCAAGCCAAGTTTTTGCTTCAACTGTATTTTTTCCCTTCAAAAAGCAATATTTTATCAACACGCGAAATTCCTTTTTATCCATTTTTTTCACAATAACAAAAGTTGCTTCACTCAGAATGCTATAATTCACAAACTAATGATCCGACAGCTGTCAAATTTATACACGCATCTTTTGAGGGTGAAGGCTAAATAAAATACATATGGATTTAATTGTAGTAGCGCCATCTATGTGTCAGGCCGGGGACTTTTCAATTGACCTGTTATTGATCTTTTTTCTTTGTATCTGATAGCAAACTATTGATTCGAAAAAATTTCCCTCATGAATTTTGTTGAAGAAAGTCGTCTTTATTAAAGAAAAAAAAAGATTGAAAATACCTAAGTTCGATACATACTACAATGGTATATTCTAGTTAAACAATAAACTATGACAAGTAGATTCTGTAACTGATGTTCTAAAATAATGAGAAACTAACTTTCTATCACATTTAAATATGTATGATCACTCAGAATATTATTTTCTGAAATGAAATCCTTTTTTGGATTACTGGATGATTCTTCCTTTCCTAATTTTGAAAATAATTTTTTAGTTATACATTAAATCTATTAAATTAAAACTGTTGATGAAATTCGAAATATTTTGATTATCTTGTTAGGCTACTTTTCATTCGTATCTGTTACTTATTCATGAATTTCTTTGTATTGAATTTTAAATTCCAAAAAAATATTAAATTTTATTTTTAGTATAAGGATTTTTAGAACAGTTTTCCCTTAACCTTGATTATTCTTGACGATTTAATTATCAGTTTTCTCTCGACCAATTAATTCTTGCCGATAGTATTCTTCAAAATCTCCAAATACAAATCAGCTTATTAATCTAACACATGAGAGTTTCTTGAATAACAAACTCTCGCTTTTTTTTTTCTGTTGAAAATTAATGCTTCATTAAAAGGACAGAAAAAGGCTTTCAACCAAAAACACAAAGTTGACGCCCATTGTCAAGCATCCAAGTATATCCTGTAATCAAGCACTTACTGATTGAAAAACTAAGAATATTCTTAGATGGAAGAGTGATCGTCAATCACCGTGGCAGGTCATATAGAGCATCCACGCGTATCATGTAATCAAAAAACATTCACTTGTAAATAAAAAAAAAGTTTATTTACGAACAGGAGAATAATTGCCAACTTCCGTTACGAGTATCTCAATCGTACCCTTTCTCCATCTCATCAAATATTTAAAAATAATGAATGGAACGTCATCAAAATAAGCATGCGTATAGTAAATATCATAATTTAGAGAGTTTACGTTTAATATATTAATTTTAAATCTAGATCCTTCATTTTTATACATAAGAGAGTTTTAAAGTAATTTTTAAACTCGATGAATTTTCAATTTATACAATCGCATCACATTTTTTTAAAGCAAGATTATTTTTATTTTGCTCTAATTTCAAAATTGAATATTTTGCCAGTTTTCATTGAGGATAACGATGAGGTTTCATCTTTTCACTTTGAGTAATAATACGTCAATTATTATATATATTTCATTCTAGTCGTCAAAGAAAATGTTCAAGTGGCATCATTTCTTAAATCTAATTGGGTATTAGAAAGAATCTAGTGTCTTTTATATTGATTGCAGAGCTAGTTCTTAAGAATTCTTTTTGAAAATAAGAAAAAAATCTTCTTAATAACTTTAAAAAAAAAAAGATTTGGTATGAAGTATTTAAGGCTATCTTCGTGTACTACAGAAGAATAGGATCAAAACATTGAACACATTTTTAGATATAAAACTCTCTTTAAGGCTCCCGTCTACCCGCCATTTTGATTTCGTAGACGTAATGTTAATCCTAGGGGATTTCGACTTTAATTCTCACATCTTTACTATTCGACCGATTTTAATGCAATAAAGTGGATCTGAAAGAGCAAAAAATAATGAATGCTTCTGTGGAATTATTTTTTTCCTCCAATTTTTAAAAATATTTAAAAATATTTTTTAAAGACCAGAAAACAAGTAAACGAATCATTAAAGTAGGGATAAAAATATTTTTAAAAATTGGAGGAAAAAAGTAATTCCACAGAAGCATTCATTATTTTTTGCTCTTTCAGATCCACTTTATTGCATTAAAATCGGTCGAATAGTAAAGATGTGAGAATTAAAGTCGAAATCCCATAGGATTAATATTACGTCCACGAAAACAAAATGGCGGGTAGACAGGAGCCTTAACAATTAATATTGCATTTCGATTACACTATCTTACAGCAAGTAAGTATATTTTTCACACTACTAATTAGCCACCTAAGGGGCTATCGTTTTAGTTGGTGCGTTTAAGGGTACCAGATGACTTTTCAATTTTTTATCGTTTGCTTCAATTTTAATTACATTAAACTTATATTCAATTTAATAATTTACGTTTGCTTTAATTTTAATTACATGTAGCTGATATAATATTCAATTTTATAATTTATTGTTTGCTTTAATTTTAATATTGGAAAAGTTTACTATTGTCCATTTCTCTATATTTCATTGTTTGCATTAATTATTATATTTAATTGAATAATTTAATAATAATTATAATGAAAAGCGCACCTTGGGGGGGGGCTAAATCTGTACTTTGCAAAACTTTGTATAGAACTTTTTAAAAATTGTTCTTCGTTTTTCTGTGTGAACTAATTAATTTTTTCCTTTATGAAATAAGCTTCATATTTTGATTCCTGTACAATAATGCTAAACAAGTATTTAATTTTAATTGTTACAGTAAAAATTGGTGTATTTATCGAAAATTTTTCCATTATAAAGACTTAGCATGATAGACTGTCTTATGTACTGTAACCACACGAGCTTATATTTAAATTGATACAAACTTTTCTATCTCAAAATATGTTTCGAGTTTCAGAACAGGTCTGTAATATTAACCAACACAGACTTAAAAAAAATTGGCTCCAGCTCGTCCCCCCCCCCCCCCCTCTCTGTGGACCTGAATCAGATCCTGTTTATGTCACGGTAATTTATTTTCGAGGTTTCTTAAAATAACGCAACTTTTTAAAATTTTTAGAAAAATACCAGGACATTCAATGAGTTTGCATTCGTTCATTCTTTTTATGTTCGTTAGCAATTACTTAGATCTTGCTATATTATTGTTTTTTAAATTTTTGTAAAAAGCATATAATAAAGCATATGAGAAATTCATTGCATTCATATTTTTCTTTTTTTTCTACATGATTTCAGAAATCATAACAAAATTCTCACTTTCATCACGTAAAACATTTTATTTTATTTTTCTCTAAATTGTTGAGAAATTAGATGTATCTATTTCTTTCTGTTGCTTTTAAAGTCTCCAAAAATATAAAAGATTTTGTAAAAATAGATATTAAAAAAATTTTAAAGCTTGAATTATCATTGCCCTTATGAGCTATTTGAAAAACAATCTTAGATAAATATTCCGTTGTAAGCGTTTTAGGATTTTCTACATTTCTGATGGAATAAAGATCTTTCTTTTATATAAAGAAATTTTTAATAGGCCTTAAAATGTTTGAGCATACTTTTACATATTGTTATATAACTTGTACATTGCTTTTCAAAAATACCATTTTTTTTGACCCAGTTTTTCAAAACACTATTACAATTAAGAGAGATGACAGTGATAGAAATTTTAAGAGTTTAACTCATCTGCATGTGTATGCTCCAAGAAATAAAACTGAATGACATTTTAAGACCAAAATGGTAAGAAATTCTCAAATTTATCTGCAAATCCTTTCTGTAAGCACAATTATACTCTTGAAAATAGTATTGAAGGACTGACTTAAGGCTCCCATCTATCGGCCATTTTGATTTCGGGGAAGTAATGTTAATCCTACGGAATTTCGACTACTGTTCACAAACCTTTACAATTCGAATTCTTAAAATGTAATAAAGTGCATCTGAAAGAGCAAAAAATAATAAAAGCTTCTGCGGAATTATTTTTTCTTTCGATTTTTAATACAATTTTTATTCCTATTTTAATGATTCGTTTGTGAGTTTTCCAGTCTTTAAAAAAATATTTTAAAATATTTTTAAAAATCGGAGAAAAAATGTGTAATTCTGCAGAAGCCTTCATTATTTTTTGCTCTTTTAGATGCACTTTAGTGCATTCAAATGGATCAAATAGAAAATATTTGAGAGCAAAAGTAGAAATTCCATAGGATTAACATTACGTCCAAGAAATCAAAATGACCGATAGACTGGAGCTTTAATATTCTCATTTGAATGTTGAGAGATTTTGGGATTAATTTTTACTTATAAAATTGAACGAAGCGAAGTAAAATGTAACCGAAACTAAAACAAAACTGACTGAAAACGAGACAAGTGCTTTTTGGATTCGAAAAACTAGGAGTAAAAAATATCTTTTTAAGAGACAACTATCAAATTTATGATATCGACAAATATATATGCACAGTTACTCTTATTTTACAATGGAAGTCTCAATTCTAAAGTGATAAAATTAATATTCCTCTAGCATAAACAAGTTGCCATATTTCCATCATTACAATACGTAATATCCTGCTCATCTGATTTTTCAACCGTAACCGTTGAGTTGGTTTCGTTCGTATGTCATTAGAGTCGAAACCAAACTACGACTATAACCGCAACTACCTGTTCTCTTTATATGTGCTATTGCTTTGTTGCGAAGTGAGAAAATATTTTCTGTCACATTTAAGATTAATAATATTTATATATAAAAAAAGATGTCGATAAAAGTTTATATTTCGGGAATATCAGGGAACCACGAGGTAAGTATTTATCGTTAAATAAATTAGGAACAAGTTATTAATGAACATGCGTTTGAAAAAAAAATTTCGTCTACTTATGTCAAAGTGTTTAAAATTAAACTTCATACAGATAATTCCAAAAAATATGATCATTGTTTTCATGTGAAATTTTTCGTGTTATTTGATATTGTTGATGATATCTAGAGCTGATTTTTTTGTGTATTAAATTTAAACGTGAATAAATGACTTGAAACACGTATAAATACTTGTATTTTAGAAAATTTTGGATTGAATCCAGTTTTCTAATAATTCTTGTATTTAAAGTAAATGTGTTGCATTACTCTATTTTTTTTAATTATTTTCTAGTTTATGATTTTAAATTTGAAAATTGTTCCTTTTTGTGTATATGTCTGTCTTACGATGTAAAACTTAATGATCTTCTTTGCAGTCCCATAGTACTCCTTTTTGAAAATGAATATCGATATATTTCATAATTAAAACATGCAGGAGTAGAGATGAAGATTGTAAAAGATAAAGATGCATGGCATTTTTTTTTAAAGAAAACATTTATGTACTATTGCCTTTTTAATTTTCTCATGCGTATTGTCGATCCTGACGGTAATTACTCCTTTGTGAAAAATTTTACATTTTTCTTATAAAATAAATTTAAATATTTTTATATGTAATTATAATTACTGTTCTATATATCAGAATTTTTTTTTTTTCTTGTTCCTTCCTTAATTTTATCAGCTTGTCTGATTTTAAATTAGTTTCTTCAGGTTATTGAGTTTTTATTTCTAACTTTGTATTTTCTTTTCGAACGGTTATATTTATGGAACTATATAAAATAGCTTTTGTTTTGTTCAGTTCATTGGCTATTTGTTAAGCTAGGGCATAAATTAAATTATCTACTAATAAAATTGAACTTTTTTCTCATTAAACTAGAATTAGATTACAGGACTCGCACACACACATTATATGCTACACATAGTGTCTGTCCTTTTCAATGTGAAACTAAAATTGTTTTTTCCAGAGTTACATTTTACATTTGTAAAGGGTTTTTCATCTTCTTATGAAGATGATTATTAGCTTTTTTTTGTTACCCATTTTTTTTTGTTGAACAAAAGTGTACCTAATGATAAAACAAGAATTCTAACTCTTGTCTTCAAAACAAATTGCAATAATCATATAATTATGAAATTTTTTTTACCAATTCAAGTTGGATGGATTTAAATATATATATATATATATATATATATGGATGGACTTTTTGAAGAAGAAATAGCTGTAAAAAGATTATTTTTGTTTATTTGTAAATACTATATGTTTTGTCTTTGATTTTATAATTAAGGATGAAATAATCTGTATGTCATAGTTTTGAAACAGCTTTATAGTTAAAGCATCAAATTTATAAACCTACTGCATTATCTAATTTAAGACATTCATATTTGATAAGGTGTGCTTTAAGGTTTATTGAAAGAGGACAATATATTTTTTTCTTCGGTTGCCTTGTTTTATTAAGTCTAAAGATGGATGCACTTACCAAATATGAAAAGACTTCCCTCAGCCAACCTGTTGAATTATAAAGCAGATGTTGCATATTTAATGCAGACCATTTAAAAAATTAATTGTATGTTTTAGCAGCCTTAATGATATCTAAAAGGGATTTGGTAATCATTAAAATGTGCTCATGTAGTATATATTTATTGGAAAAAATTAATGCAATACATTTTTTGCTCTCTGAGCAATTATAATTTGTATAAAGGGACATCCAGACATCATAAGAATTCAAATATATATATGCTATTAGTCACCATGAAGTTTGATGATTTACTTGTGTAATAACTATTGACAGCAGAGATATTTTTTTTAGACCAGAAAGTTGTAAAAAACTGTCATAATAATTTACGAGTACATAGCTTCATATATTAGTAATTGCTTTTATTCATTCAAAATTTCTATTAATTTGTGAAATATATTTTCTATGTAAGAATTTTGAAACTTTTATAGAATTGTTTTGGTGTATTTGTTTTCTGTGCAAAGTTGAATTTGAAATGTTGGGCATTTGGAAAGCAGGCCAGAAATTTTAAGCATTCGAGAGCTACATTGGTATCTAGATTTTATGTATGTCATAGTTTCATTAATTAGATAAATGTAATTTTATATTTTTGTATAAATTATAATGATGTTTTTTTTTTTTAAACTAAATGGTCTTTTTTTTTTTTGAAAACTTAAATAGTTGAATGTGGTTTATACTTTAAAAAAAAAAAAAATTCAAATAAATAAATAAATTCGATATATACTAAAGTTGTAATAAATGCATACAAAAGAATAGTGATAAAACTAATTTAAACTAAAACAAGTTTAAATAATTCTATTTTAAAGTACTATGCAAAAAAACTTAAAATCTGGAAAAATAAAAGCAAGACTTAAAAGCTATGTGAAAAATATATTGTGTGTAACAATTATTTTATGATTCAAACTAGTGAATTTTGTATACCAAATGATTTGAACCTTTTTTTTTATAGCTTTGATTGCTTGTGGTAACTTGTTATTATGTTTGGAATGCCATGGCATCTTCTGCATATGACTTGCGAAAGGCATCTTTTTCAATTGAATATATTGATTTTTTTGTTCTAAAATTCATATAGTATTTGCAATGTTTAAAATTTGAGTAAGTAGTAAAGGCATACTTCTTAATTGAATTCAAAAGCTTATGACATGCCTGAAGATAAAAGTAACTGTATATTTGAAAAAATTCACCTTTTTCCTGTTAGCATTCACATATATGCATAATAGTCTGGGTCTATGATAACTAAACTGTGAGGTATTACTAAATTTATATTTATACTGTAAATTCTAACAAGGATATTAATCTCCTGCAAAACAAACATTTGCATTAAACTGCAGAGTAACTGTTTTATTGAAGAGAAAATAAATTTATGGTCATGTATGTTATTTGGTACTTTTCCATTTCGCCAGCTCAAATCTCGCCAAGCAGATTTTTTTTGGCAACAGCACAGAGTAAAAATGTTTATGTGCCATTGAATACAACCGATGCCGTTTAGCATCAGGTTTTTTTTTTTTTTTGGCAATTTTATCATCTGCGCCGGTGAAATGAGAAATTACCTGTTATTTTTACAATATCTAAGTCAATTTCCTGTTACAAAACATATTGGTACTTTTCCATTTTGCCGGCATGGGCAATGCCCATTACAAAATATATTGGTACTTTTCCATTTCACTGGTGCAGGTGGTAAAATCGTCAAAAATGATACAATCAATGCCAAACGGAATATGTGTATATTGTGCGTTGTCGCCCATAAAGTCTGCTTGGTGAGATTTGCTCCTGCAAAATGGAAGAATACCAATGTATTTAATGAGAGGACACTTAAAATATTTAAAGAAAATTGAGTTTATTGTTTTGCCAACTAATCCTTAATGGATGGTTGAAGAAAAATGAAAAGAATTATGACACAACAATGTCTAGGAATGATATTGTAAATGATTGCTTATTGCGAGAGTTATAGTAAAACTGTGTAAAGTGGACTTTCGTGTTAATAAGCTTCCTGTTAACAAGATCCAACTGTAGGTATTTAAAATTGTGCATGTAATTCAAAGGTTGGTCAGAATAGACTATTTCACAAAAACCCTGTTCAGAGTGAAATATGTCCATCAATAGGAAAGCAAATTTTGCACTAGAAAAATTTATTTTAGTACCTCTGAATTTAAAGTATATTGTGAAAGTTGTCTGTACTATAACTGTGGAAATTATAATTTTGAGCAGGGAAATGCTATTTTATTCCTAATTAGGTTAGTACTATTTGTTTTCGTGAAAGGAATTAAATGTATGTTTAAAAGTAAAAGTTCTTTTGATAGCCTAGATGTTTAAAGATAATTTTTAAATTTATCTTCCTATTCATAATTTTAAATTTATTGTTTATGTATTAGGTTGTTTGAAAATTAAGTATTAATATAAAATTATTTAAGGAGAATGATGGTAAAATTAATATATATATATATATATATATAAAAGAAGTTTTAATGGCATTTATTGTTGGTTCTTTTATAGATCCGAAAGCAGCAACAGAGAGTGTTGTTTATCCTGTCATCTCTGAAAATTGATTTTGAAGTGATAGATATAACAGAAATGGGCAAAGAGAATGAGAGAGAATTTATGAGAACTCAGTGCAAGCTTAATAATAAACCTAATGCGTTACCTCCTCAAATTTTTAATGAAGAAACTTATTGTGGTGTAAGTTTTTACTACATATATTAATGCTTATCATATTCTCTGTCACCAATGCACTGGTGGACTTCTTCAGAAGCTGCATTAAAATAAAGCTTATAACTTAGGATAGTTGATCTACATCCTAGAGTGTCTGTGGCATATAAAGTTTTGCCATGGTCTCATACCAACATGTTGGTGGCAGGGAACATGTTTACTTTATTCTCTGATTCAATATCAATTTGTTTAATTTAATCATGTACACTACTTTTTTGGCATATATGGATTAAAACTAGTTTGTATTTCTATATATTTAATATCAAATTTAATGTGTATGAAATATTTTAGATTGAAATATATGAACTCATGGGTAAAAAATTTTGATTTGAGCCTATATTCTTTGGTATTTATTATTATTTCATCAACTATTTTCACAAAATAGTAAATTAATTGTGTGGCTTAAAAAGCAAAATAATTCATTTATTGTTATTCTTAAATATCATAAAATTTTACTGGCTGACAAAATGATTGGTGCTCGTTTGGTAGCATCAGCCTATTTTCATGGTAAAAAATATGGTATAAAAGTATCCTTTCATTTAATTGTACTTTTATTTGTTTTAAATCTTTGTTTTTTTATCATTAAACTTGTGTAGTCGTATATATGTGGAGTTGGGACATTTTAGTGTGGTTACCATGTTGTCTGAGAGCATTGAATGCTAACTCCTTCTCATTATTTCAATATATCATTTTATACATGATCTGACGATTACTTTGAGTCGTATTGGGAACTAGGACATTGCAGTATTTCAACAATAACAGTGATTTTATTTACATGTTGGGGGTTTCTTTTTTCCTCCACCTCTTACTAGTACAGCTTGACTGCGTCTCTCTTGAGATGCTCTTTTACCCTCTCTTGCACAATAGAGGGTAGTCACAATTTCTTTTCCCCCTAACAGGCATCATATACACTACAGGGGGAATAAATATTAATGAATCAGATTATTATGAAGTACTAGATGTCCATGAATTACTTACATTATGTAAAAAAATCTGGGGATAGATGGGACTTGTTTTTAAATAACAGTTTCGGATCAAATCGGGAATAGGGTGTCCCCTAAGATGAAACTTGACAACTTCCTAGATAGGTTGCCAAATGTGCATGACTTAAGCATTGAGTATGCTTAGGGTTACCATGACCTAAATCGCCAATTATTGCTCCCAAAAGTCGCCAATCGCATGGGGGACACCCTATTCCCGATTTGAATCAACAGTTTCATGTAGGTTTTTCTTATTGTTGATGCCTTGGTGGAGGAAAGATATATCATTTAGAACATTTATGTCAAACATAATTTTAACATTTGGTAGATTTGTCAAAATGTAATTGTCCTATTCCTTTTGCTGATATTATGTTAAGCTTTTCTGTAGTTTTAAGAGTAATGTATTAAACTTGCAGGGATTTTTAAAGCAAATCATTGCTGTTGTCATATCCATAATATCTGAAATTTTAGGAAACTACTCTAAATCGAGTACCATCCAAATGTTTTATTAGTTATATTTGAATTGATTATCTCTTTAAGGAATATAGTGTTTGTTTGTGGTACTTATTATAGATTTTGTCTTTAAACGTGAAAATGGATTCTATTATACTTATAAGCATCTTTATTTTTGCACTAATAGAATCACAGTAAAATATTGTCATTTACAGTTTATTGCATAAAGGGACTGATTTTTCCAGAACTGTTGTTGTTCGATTAGTTAACAATATGATAATGACCAATCTGTTTTGTTACAATAAAGTGTTCCTTTTTTAAGAAGTAAACTTTTTATTGGAGGACTTGAATTGAATTGCTTTGAAGAACCTGTTAATTAGATGCATAAGAAAGTATTAGCTGTTCCAGTATTCTAGGTGTGATCTCTCATAGATTAAAACTACTGTACCATTTGAATAAATCTAAACTCAATGTGGCAACTAGTGCTTCTCATAAATTACAAAAATTACTTTATGTACATTAATTCTTTATGTACATTATTATTATTACTTTATGTACATTATTATTATTAC
>BMAW01130173.1:803148-862908 GCA_019974015.1 Nephila pilipes | reverse complement strand
CTTTATGTACATTATTATTATTACTTTATGTACATTATTATTATTACTTTATGTACATGAATTCACAATTTAAAGTGTGAAACACAAGCATTTATAATAGCTGCATTCCTCGGAATGCTACTAAAATGAATTCTTTGCTTTTTCTCTTTTGAACTCTTTTATGACACACCATTCTGCCCCTTACCACTAGTGAGAAAAGAAACTCTTGACACATGACAGTCTATAATTAAAAGAACTACTTTACTTGTGCAATACTGGGAATCAAATTTTGGATAAGTCATTTCATTTTTTTGTTTTTTTTTTTGTTTTCATTAATTATATGTGGAATTTAATATATTTTTTTCTTTTTTAAAAATGGGAAATATTGGTCCTTTAAAATATAATTTAATGTATTTTGTTCAAATTTTGAGAAAATTGAGCTATATAATTCTGAAACATGACATTTTTCCTTCTGTAGTTCATGTAAATATTTACTTTTTTTATACATTGCAATATTAAAGTTTAATTTAGTATTTTATCCTTGAGCATAATTATGACAGTAAAATTTTTGTAAGGAAATAATTGCTCTAACTCTAGTGCCTTAAAATATTTATAATATTTTGTTAAATTTTTTATTAGTTTTTAAAAATTTTGATGCAGATTTATCTAATATTAATTTGACTATATAATTAATTTACTTTTCAGAAAAAATGATTTTAAAAAATGTAATTATTTTTAAATTCCATAAAATATTAAAAGCTTGTATTTATTTTTTATGGAAAAAATTTACAATATTGCTAGTTAGTGAACTCTAGTTGGTATCTGATATACGCCTCCATGTAACTGGCATGTATGCATGTTTTGCTAGTATTTTTTTAAGAATATATTATTAATTAAAGTATTTTTTGATTTCGTGTTTTTTTTTGTTTTTTTTTTCCAAATATGTATTCTAAATTTTTTGTTTTAGGACTATGAAGACTTTGAAATAGCTAATGAAGATGAACAGCTAATGTCTTTCTTGAAGTTAGGAAATCATAAACCTTTACAAAAAGGCAATGGAATTTTCGAAGATACAGAAACAAATCAAGTATGCATACTTTTTTTTCCTGTAAAGTTTTGTTTATTGTGTTAATTTGATTAATATATGTAGATTAGTCTGTCACACAATTGAATACTGAATATTTTATTTCGTACTAAATGATCATCAATATGTACACATAATTACATTTCCTTATCTTTTATGCAATGTATTAAATTTTTTTTTAGATTGACATTGCATGATGTACATAAAAAGTTAATTCTTAAAAAATTTTGTGTAACTATATATTAAATGTTTTATGCTTTGAGTAATTTTTTGTTTTGTTTTGTATTAATATTTGGGTGTTTTTCTAGAATGAATGAGATACTGCTAGACAATTTTTGTGTTAATTATTATAACTATATACACATTTGTTTCTTGTTAACGCTAATGTTTTTTACACCTACCCAGAGTATGCTCTATTTTTATGTCCTGAAAAGCAAAATGTAATGTTATTGCTAAATTTTAAAAATAGCAAAAGTGCTAATGTAAGGAGATTTTTAAATTTGACTCTTTCAAAAGACATTTTTAAATGTAAGTTGAAGATTTTAATGTAAAATGAAATAACAATAACAAGCTAGTTCTTATAATTTATTTACTTTCCTAGAAACCAAGAATAGGTTAAAATTTTATGTAAACATTTACAAGCTGATCCTTACTTATATTTTTGGTGTTGTTTCTTAAATAAATTCTGCACATATATTTTAATGAAAGGAAATTTTCACACAATTTAATGAAAGATAGTTCAATTAAATTTTAATTATTAGTACAAAAATAAGTTTATAAAATCTCCAGTTAGTTTTGTAAATATCTTTTCGCTACCATCTAAAGATTGATTTTTATCTTAGCACACATGCATACTCTCACACACATATATGAAGAATATAGTAATACAGAATTATATATACAGTTACATTATTTGCCTACAGTTGCAACCACACAGAAATATATATATATATATATATGCAAATTTTTCAAAGAACAGATTTAAGCACTCAAGGTGCACTTTTTTTTTATAATTATTAAATTACTCAATTAAATATAAGAATTAAAGTAGATGATTAAAATTGAAAAACTGATTATAGTAAACTTTTCCAATATTAAAATTAAAGAAACAATAAATTATGATATTGAATTTTTTTGCATTAACCAGAGATCCAAGATAATTTAAACATAATGGAGTTTCAAACTTTTGAGGGAGAATGTATAAATGATTGAGTGTTTCGCTTGTTGGTTTTTCATTGCTGGCATGCATATGTTTTAAAATATATGCATGCATATGCATATATTTTAGACTCATTTATTGTTAATACCATATGATTTGCTGCAATCTCTAAAGAAGAGAATGCTTTTCTTTAGTCTGGGACACTCCTAGCAATAATATCAATATCGTGCGCCTATGCTGTATTTCATAAATAAGATATTTTTTAAGTGCATTTGAAAGTAAATGGGAACAAATCTAATGAATTACTGTTTCATGGAATTTTGAATTTTTCATATTGCAGTAAATTTTAAGTTTGGAGTCTCCTTTTTTGTATCTTGTTAGGTTAATAAGGTTAATTAAACTAATTGAAATTTAATGCCATGTAATGAATTAATAATATTTCCAATAAATATTTAAATTTTGCTTCTTTATTTCCCCTTTTAATGATATTCAGTTTTTCCCAGTATATTTCTGATATTTTAATTTTCTATAATCAGTTGCTTATTTGTTATGAAACATTTTTACTAATAAGATCAGTTAAATATTGGTGTACTTATCCTTCACCTGTTATATCCCTGTTATACATGTTTTCATACATCTTAATCTATATATATATATCAGCATTTTTAACTACGTTACCTTTCCTTTGAACGAATTTGAAATGTTAACATTTTTAATGGTTCTCCTTATTTTATGTGCATTTACATATGATGAACATTGAAAAGTATTTTTTTTAATGTTTGAATAATCAAATAAAGAATTTTGCTTTCTCTCAAAGGAATTTTCAACTTAGTATGCTATTTAACATTTTTAAAGAGTATGTTAACTGCAAGGTAGCAAGTATTTAAAAAAAAATATTTTGTTCATCCCTTTAAATAATATTGAACTTCTGAGGAGTTTCTACATTTCATTATTTAAAAGATACCAAAATGTAAAAGAATAAAAATAAATACATTGGCAATAAAATAATTGCTATTTCTTGAAATTACTTTTCATTTCTTATATTCCAGATTATTCACGGGTTTGATTTTTTTAACTTTTTTTTTGTGATTAGTGATGAGAAGTTAAACACACACACATATTTGGAAGAAGTTTTTTTAGTGGATTTTAAAAAGATAATTTTCTCAAACTGCAAATTTAAAAGTATGAGTTAGAAGTTTTACTTTAATGTTAAAAAAAAAAAAAAAGAAAAAAAAGAAATCATTATCAATAGAACATTTGATTTTGCATTTGTATTTACTTTTAATTGTCTACTTTTTATTACTTTTTTGTTTAAAAAGTTAAATACTTCACATATAATTTACTAATGGACATGGTACAAATTTTTTGAGTGTTGACAGTCATCATTATAATTGAATGTAGTTAAAGTATAAGTAAATATTTCTCGTAATTTCTTATTATATTCATTTCATTGACAAACTGATTTGCAAAATCAAGGAAGTTCTTATTAAAGTTTCTACAATAAATTAGTTAATTATTCTTAAAAAATGTTCAGAATAAATGCATTTGAATATTTTTTGCATTATCAATTTTGTATTTAATGCTGGGTAAAAATTTCTAAACTTGAATGGGAAATTGTTATTTTCAGTATTGATTCATATAAAGTATGCACTAGTATTGGAGATGAACTAGAACTGTATTAGGCAAGAATGCTGACTGTTTAATAACTTGGGAAGTGATTGAATGCAAATATATAATGGAATCAAATTCTTGCATTTTAGTATTACAGAATTTGGTTTATAATTTTTTATAATTATTTTTAAATCTAGTTTGTATAAATAAATATGAAAAGAAAAAAATCTAATAATTTCTGTTATAAATCTGCTAATGGAGTTTGAGCACATTTTAGCAAATTTACACAGCCGGCTAACTTTTGTTGATTGTACCTATCACCAATAACCCTTATGTTACTTCATCTTCTTAATTAAGTGCAACATCAATTAATAATTAATCAGAAATTAGCAGATTGTATAGTGTCATTTGGATGAAGCAAGTTAGTTGAGAGAGAGAGAAAAATAAAATCAGGCGAAACATTTCAAAAAGTTGTTTGAAATTATTTATCCAATTACAGTAATTAACTATTGTTATCAAAGAAAGGAACATTTTAGTTTCATGTATTTAAAAGTTATTTAGAATTAAAGCAAAGTTGTTATTTTTTCTTATGAAATATTATGGGATTTTTTTTATTAGGAGTGATTAGATAAGTATGGCATCTAATTGAGAGATCTATTTACAGGTTTAAGTTCTGAATGACAAAGCTTACTCTAAATTTAATGTTTTCAGCCAATTGATATGGCTTATATAAGTGTCTTTAAAGTAAATTCATTTTTAGTAATTAAATTTATAGTTATTAAAATGTTTTTAATGGGAGAAAAGTGAGAAGCTGCAAAATATTCTTATAACAATATGTTATAAAGATTTTCATTTTTTACTGATGAAACATTAATGATTATAAATGTATTTTATAAACTCTAAAGCAATACCCTGTTGATCCATTGTGTTTATATTAAGGAAATTAGTGAAAACTAAGCACCTACAAGTATTTTATATGAATAATGTTGACATCTGTAAAGTAATTTTTAGGCTTTTGGGAAAAATATTAATTGAATAAAATATAATATTTGAAAGAACTATTTTTAATGGGGGAGAATACTAATGATTTATAGCAACTAATTATTTTTTAATAATTTGTTGACCTTTATTGTATAATTTTAGTAGAATATTAAAGAAAAGATTAGAAGAACTGATGGGGATTATTATGATAAAGAATGCAAAGGAATCATTCATTTACATTTTGACCACTTCTTGATTTTAAATAGAAAGCGTTGTTGAAGGGGAAAAACTTTTATATATTCAGATTCCTAACATGAAATAATAAAAGTGAATATTCACTTAAGATTAAAAGTAATTTGCTTTATATATATATATATGTTTTAGATCATAAATTTTCTTGATATTTTCAAACTTTTATACATCTTTCTTTTCAATATTGTTCCTGAATTGATAATTTTAAATTATTGATTGATTATTTTGATTTGTAAAAGAAGCTTTCATCATATTTGCATTAAAGTATTTAAATTTCCGGTTTAGAATGTTTGATTCCTTAAATTTGAGTTCTATTTGTTTAATACAGAACAATGGTCTGTGGATTTCAAGTTTGATTCTATGGAATACTGTCACTCCTCTCCCACCTAATATTATTCCATTAGAATAGTAAAAAATAAATACTGAATTATTAAGTTTTGAATTATTAAGATAAGTAAAAATAAATTTTGAATTATTTGTCATTGTTTTATGATATAATTCAAAGGATCAATAGTTAGAGTAATAGTACTTAATATTTAGAACTGTAATGTGATAGTCAAATGATTATGTATGCAAAACTTTATTCTACCCATTTCATTTGGAATAATAGTCCCAAATGCAATATCTAATTAATCTCAGAATCTCCTCATTGATATATTATAAAAGTTAATATTATGAAGTGCTATATATATTTGTTGTGTTTTCATATTGCAATTGTCTTGTGAGGGCTTTTCTTTAATTTAATTTGATTTTTACCCATGTTGTTATTGGATGATTTTTGATAATTCTATTACTAAATATCTGTCTAATGGAAATATGTCAATAACTGCAACTTTCTAAAGTTGTGAGGCAATTGACGAGGTAACATGCCATATAATCGGAATTAACAAATCAGAAGCAAATTCCAAGCACTTGATCTTTTGTGCTTGGAATTTGCATTATATAGCACTTCATCAAATGAGGAAAGAACATGTTTTATTGGATTGATTTAAGATTCGTTCCAACCGTCTTATGAGTGCAGTGTTTGTGTTGTGCGCTGTTATGTTTGTCTTGCTTTTGATATATGACTGTGTAAAATTATTAATATAAATAAAACTTGTAAATTTGTAAAAGCTCTGCATTTTATTCCAACTCCAAAACACCGTTCACCATGATTACTACAAAATCAAAATTTGGCACTAATGGAGCTACTATGTTTCTGTAAGTTAGTGGAATGTCTATTTAAACTCGTAGTGTATTTCACACACTCACACATACAGATATATGTGTATGCTTATATATTTCAAAAAAATGATTTTACTGTATTAATTCAAATTTATTATATCAGTTCTCCATTTGAAGTTTTAGTGTAAATATAACTAATATAAAAACATGAAATATATTTGATTTAATTTAATAATGAAAAACTGAGCATGAAATAACTATTTAATTTTTACTTATACTTGTTTCATTTTATAGTTCTTACATATTCTTAATTAATATCCATTTTTACATATTGTTAAATGTCAAAAACAGTAAAATTTTAAAAAAATCAAAGCATAATCTTAAGGTATATAGTTAATGTTCTTCAAGTGTGTGGTACTTTTCAAAACACTCTGGTAAGTGCAAAGGAATCCTGCCATGGAGTCTCACTTCTAATTTTATTCTTGTAACATATGCAACACCTCTTAGTAGGTTTATTTTATTCTGAGTTGAAGGAATGTATTCTGGAAAATGTCCCCATCGTTTAGCCTGCAACCTAGCTGGGGTGTCACTATATGAAGGATGCCCACGAGTTTTATAATCTGGTAGTGTAACTTTTTGTAGGATTTGTTCTGCTATGTCCAATTGAAAGCTCACCATTCCGATTTTGTTGGTATTACTGATTTTTTTATATAAAAAAATGAAATGTAGAGTGTAATGTCAAACATGTAAAAAAATCAGTTTTTTATATCTCATATTTTCGCATAACCGGAAAACATGCCAACTGTTGATCATTTTTATCGATGCCTCCCATTCTATTATTGTACTCAGTCAGACCACTTGGTTTTAAAACATTCTCCTCTTCTCCATCTTTCCCCTTATCCACGATGTCAGCATTACAATGTTTGCTGCTGAGTATATATACATCCCTTTTGTCAGACCATCTCAAAACTAGTAAACCTCAACGGAAGAGACTTCAAACTTCTTTTCTCAGTTTTGATTTTGAAAGTTCCTTCGGCATGTTTAATTCCTTTACTAAATTAATTATCATATTCAATAGTAACTTTAGTTGCATGATGAGTGTAGCTCATCATTGTGTGGTATGGCATAAAAACCAATGACAAGCCAGACTTGTCATTTTAACAGAAGGGGGTAAATTTTTTTTCTTCTTATGAATATGGAATACTTAAAAAATATTCTACAATAAGTATTTGAAAGACATACAAAGAATTGTTGTTTAAAAAACATGTAAAGGAAATATATATATATTCTGCATTGTAAAAAATTATTTTTTGTAATAGAAATAAGGTTAACAAAAGTTTAAGACATTTATAAATTAAAGTCGTTTTTTCCCCACAGATGTTGAGCAATGTTGAAACTGGAGAGAGCGAACCTCTTAAAGGTAACTTTTTATATCTTACTATATTGATTACAAAATTAACTTTGTGTATCTTTCATTTTATCAAAGCTCCAAAAAGATTATTTCATATATATTATGTGAAGAACATGATCTAATTGCAAATGTCAATTATAACAATATCAAATAGATCTGACTATCCCAGTAGTTTTGTGATTTTGTTTCATGTTCTTATTAATATAAGTTTCTTAGCTTATTTTTTGCCAGATGTAAATATGCATAGGTAAAATATTGAGATTTTATGTATCACAAAGTTAAAAGACATTTTCTAACTTCTTTTCAACTTAACAGATTTTATAAATACTTGTATTTTAGATTATTTTTTTGTGACAAGTAATGGCTGGCAGAAGTAAATTTTTTTATTTAGTGTGTTGTAATGCCTATAATTATTACACTGAGTGGACAAAAAAAAGTCAGACACCCCTTATTTGAAAGTAAACCAGACTGATAGTGGTGTAATAATGCAGAGCTGTTGGACAACATAGTTGTCACGTAAATTAATGTGAAAGTGGGCAAGATGAAAGATTTAAATGACTTTGAATGAGGGATTATCGTTGGTCAAGAAGAGCTGGTGCTAGCATCTCTGAAATGATAATTCTTTTATAAATTTTTTTGTTTAACAGTATTTCAGGTGTTTAGAGAGTGGCAGTTGAGGAGAAAACTTCAAACAATAAATATTATTTTGGTTGATGTGAAAAGTAACATACATTTACCACTGCTGCTGGAGGGCAACATGACACATTACAGCTGATTTCAATGCAGGTGCATCGTAAAGTATATCCCATTACATTAAACAGACTTTGCAATGAATGGGCTTTTACAACAGGAAACCATCGTGAGTAAATTTGGTATTGGAGAGAAGTTAGAAAAGATTCCTGTTTTGGGCCTAGGGATGATGAAATTGATCGTTTGAGGACTGGAAAAAAATGCAGTACAGACCAATGAAACTTGTTTTCTGCTCCATAATGCATTTGACATATTTAGAACTTGGAGCAAAAAGTAAGAATTCATTGATATCTCCTGCCCAATGACAACTCTTTGGCTGGTTGTAGTGGAATTTGGTGTGGAGAAAGTTTTCATGTATTATATATATCTTGAGTCCTTAGCTATCTGTGAACATAACTAGGAACAGCATAGCTTATGACAGCATCACGCACTCTGTCCTTGGGCATTATATCAGAGGTTGAGAGACCTCAGAGACCTTCCAGGTTGAGAGACCTCAGAGGGTTGTCTTTAGGCAAGCATAGGCATTATGCCTCTCAAACATACTAGTGATCTTTTTTCTTTCTCATGGGGTTTACTGTCTTTAGTAAACATGGATGGCACAGCCTTGGGATACCTTAGTGATCCTTCTCTATTTTCAATCTTCCCTTCTGTCAAATTTTTATTACTTTTTCAAATGCCTAGATCACAGCTTTACCTTGTTTGGCACAGCATGGCCACATCTGGTTCTTGCACCATTAAAATACTGTCACTCATTTACTCATCATCTTATATACTTGTTTATGTTTGTAATGCTCCCTTATGGAGATGCTCACTTTCACCTGGACAATGCACCTTGCCTCCCTGTTTGATCGGTCTTAATTTGGTTTGAGGAACGTCAATTAGAGTTAAATCTTCCATGATCAGCTCGGTTCCCTGGACCTCAGCAGTATTAAGCATTTGTGGAATGAAGTCAAAAAATCACTTAAAAGCTTGGAAATGCCACCTTCCAATCTGACCCAATTTGGAGTTGTCATTTTAGCGTGGATCAACATTGCTCAGCAATGGTATCAGTAGCTTATTGAGTCAATGGAAAGAGAAGAATATTGATTGTGATAAAAGATAAAAGGGGATCAAATGTTATAAGAGGGTCTCTAAAAATTTTTTAGCCACTCTGTGTTTATATCATAATTATTGTTTGGTGTGATTTTATTAACTATATGGTCCCTTTCAATTAAATATCCCTACCATACAAGTAGTGTTTGAAAGAAAAGTTGAATTTTAGTACTCGTACATTAAATTAACTGTGTATTATGTTGATTAGTAATGTAATTATTTTCTTCAGTTATGACAATGAATAGACTTTATTTTAATTATAATACATTGTGTAATTGTCAAACATATAAATATTGTTTATGGCCAATAAATGAAATGTTGATTTTGAAATATTTTAGTCTTTTACAGTCTTATTTTTAATTTGCTTCTTTTAGTTTATGATATAAATACTTAATATTTTATTTCAAATAATTTATGTGTAAATATACATTAAGTAGGAATTGCTTTAAAGAGAATTTATGTGAATATTGAAAAGTTCAATCCATTGTATAAAATCAGATGACACATTATGCATATATTCAAAACTTAAATCAACTCATTATACTTAATTGATCCTGCTTGAGAAAGCTGAATAGTGTTTAACATGGATTTAACCACCCACAAAAATGCATGTAATTTATGAGTTAATAATTTAATAAAGTTTTTTCATCTATAAAAATTCTTTCATTAATTTATGAATTTTTGCTTGTGTAATTTATGTTTATACTATTTATTCATTGTATATATTGTATCATCCCACAAATAATGTGGTTTAATATTTTTATTTTTCAAAATTAAGTTTAAAATTTTTTTAAAAATATTCTCTTCATTGTCCATGATTCTATTCCATCTTTCTTATAGACTTTGAAGATTTTTCCAAAATTCACTTGTCCTTCATGATAAATACTTCTCCAGTATAGTTCTGAACTATCAATATAATTCTTAAGTTTTCTTTTCAAATAATTTTAAGGATTGCATAATTAATAAGGATAATCAGATGGAGCAATGTCTGGCAAATATGATGGGGCATCATTTCTCTTTCAAACTCCTTCAGCTTTTATTATGTCATCTTTGTTGTATGGAACTGGGTGTTGTCTTGAAGCCAAATTGTCTCTCTTCTTCTGCTGGCATAAGTCATCAAGATGGTTACAGTGGATATAATTTGTAATAGTTTGATTTGGGTTTAAAATTTCTGAGTGAACTAAAATCTTTCATATACCACCAAACAGATAGTGGAACATTTTTTCTCACAAATCTATTTCTAGACACTTAATCACTATCTTGTTTAAAAAGGTACATTCTTGAGACATAACAAAGAAGAGTAAACATTTACTCTCTGAATGTGATTACTCTCAAAGTTTTTGAAGAATCTATTGACCTAGTTGGCTACTTTTCTGGTGGTTTTCTGGTGTCAAAGAATGGTTAAATGTCCGAATTCAACCTTCTCCTCTAGAAAATTAACAGTTGCTATGCGATTTTCTTTCATTTTGTCTTCATCAAGTTCTACAAATCTTCAAGGACAAGGCTTGTGTTCTAGACTGTAACTTCCATCTTATATCGTGAACTACTGTTGATCCTGGCCTATGCTTATTGTTCTGTTCTTCATATATTACATAGTATTCCTCATATTTTCAATTTCATTATTATCTTTCATAGAGCAAAATATGTTGAATGTGCTCCTTTATCACTTCTATTACAACTTTAAAATTTTTTTTTAATAACATTTTAAAAACTTACTAAGAATAAGAACAAGGTTAATTTCTGGCCTGTTTTTATAATAAATTGATGCAAGTAATTTATTTCCTTTTACGTTTGACTTTTAGCTTATGTGAGTGAAAGGCATTATTTATGGAATTCAGATATTTATATTTTAATGTTACAAATTATATATATATTTCTTCCAGCATAAAAGTGAAGACTGTTGCAGCTCTACCATATTACTGACCACATGAGTTATACCAGTAATTTTAAATGTATTAAAAGGTAGATAGAATTTTATATAAATATGCAAATATATCTTGTGTAGTCTTGTATATACACTATTCCTATTGAATGTAGAACTGCTCATATATATTGGCTTATTTACACTTTTTATTTATTGTATAACTTTTTATGTATTGTTTTTTTAATCAAGGGACCCAACTTGCTTAAAAGATTTTGTAATTACATATATTTCTTGTTTATCGGTTTTGGTAGGTGAAAAAAATTTTATTAAGTGGGAAACATATGTAAATTGTGTTGTGACATTGCCTTTTTTTTTTTTTTGTTTTTGACACCATTTATGAATTAATTGTGCCAAAATAATGTATTGGTTCCAATGTTATAAATGAGGCATTTTTTTTTTATCTTTTTTTAAGTATTTTGTAATTTTTCATGTGTTGCTGTTATATTGTTATGTACTTTTTGAAGCATTTAACTTAATAAGTATTGATGCATTTTTTCATTTAAAAAACAATGCATTCAAAGTATTTTGCATTTTTATTCTTAAAATATCTTGTAATTTTTCTGAAATATTTGAGTTTTTAATATTTATTTTGAAATAAACATTGAGAGCTATAATAAATTTATACTTAATGAATCTTAAATGTTTTTGGTTGTAAGTAGTATTTTTTCATTTATTTCTGTTATTTAGTGATGGAAAAAAATCAAGCACTTGTAATACATTTCAATTTTATAAAATAAAAGTTAACATAATTAAACTAGTCCTATAATTTCTGTATTCATAGTATTCAGATTAAATTTTATACTTTTGTAATTTATTAGTTTTCTACGTCAAAATTTTTGTGAACAGTAAAATGTGGTTTCTTAGCATTTAATACAGTTTCAAAATAAAATTTTTGACTTTTTCAGCTTTAGTCCTTTTTTGTAATTTAATATTATAAGAAATTTTTCACAATCACTTTAAAAAAACTTTCATAAATTGTTTTACTGAAATATTTGAATTTTGAAATAAGTAACATTGAATACAATTTACTGTATCAAAGTGCTTTGAGCTTGTTCATTTTTGATGATTAGGTTATATATTTTCATTTAAAGAAAAATTCATTGTGTTAATTAAACATGTGAATATATACTTCAAAATATCAGCAAATACATTATGAAAATTCTTACTAGTTCTTTTTAATTTATAGAAATTTCAATTTGAATTTGTTTTAGATTTTTACGATAATGATATAGATTAAATTACCATTAATTTTGCAAAAAGCCATGTAATTAAAGAATTGTTTAATTTATATTTTAATTAAATTTTTATGGCACAAAAATAAGGTTGCCTCATTTCTGTCCTAATTTCCCAATGCTCTTTTTATTATTATAATAATAAGTGAAAAATTTTGATACTTTTGGTGACGTATTTATTTTTTTAAGAGAAGAGCTTATGATTAGTTTTATATATGCACTCATTTTTAACTAAGTCAACAATTTTAATTTTGTTTTATTCGAGTTTGAATTTAAATGCTGTGTTCAAAGTACAATTTCTGTGCTTACCATCAACTTACGTAAACTGCTGCAGATTTTATGACTATTGAATATATATTAAATTGCATTGCTATACCAATTTGAGACAATTTGTCTTTTTTTTTTTGTAGAATAAGTTTTCATATAATATTGATGTATTTTATTTTTCCTATGCTTGTGCTTCTGTGATATAATTTTTATGAAAACATTTCAATTTTATATTTCTGTTTTTAAGCAATTTTATATCAATATACATCTATTTCTTATCTGAACATTTTATCATGATAAATTATATTTTGTATATTTTGCACCATGTTTGTAGCTTTTTTAACTTCAGTTTTATGCATAGATACTTGATTTGTTTTATCTAGGTATTAAGAATAAGAATTAATTTTTCAACACACTTAACCTTTTGGGATGTGAGTAGGCAAAGTCAATTTTTTTTATGCAGTTCCTATGCCTTTGCAGCATTTGCCTCTTCATTGTTAGTTTTGAAATTAATATTAATACAGTGTTGCTAAGTTACATAAAATAAAATTAAGTTTTAAAAATCTAAAGTTAATATGAAAATAAGTATAGGCCAGAGCTTTATAATTTGTGCTAAGGAAGCAGCATATCTTATAATTTCTTTTTCATAATGAGAATGGAGCAATACGGCAATGCTTTCTAGTGTCCCTGATTCTTCTACTTATGCTTTCAAAATAGTTGACAAAAAAGATTTACAAAAAGGAGTAGATATAGTTTTATCCAAATTTGTTGCTTTAAATATTATATTGCATTTTTGTTAAAAGTAAATTGGTGCACTTGAATTATTTAATTAAATATTGTAAAAATTCTTTCCTCATTGTTGGTTATTTATTATAAAATTATAGGAAATAATAAAGAATAATTACAAAAGTTAAATGCATATGATGTATAATTATTCAGATTCAAAATTTAAGGAATAATCAATATGATGATTTTATCAAAAATTCATTTATGTCCTAATATCAGTATTTAAAATGAATTCTATTATGCAAATAAAAGTTTTTCTTTTAATATAAAGCATTTTAAATATATTTAAATGTTATTAATATCAGTAAAAGAGTTGAGTTTATTTTTCATTCAAGTTGTAATTTTTTTGTTTATTTTGTTTTCAGTTTGAAAACCATTCTTTCTATATCAGCTGGCTTTGTATTTTATAAAATATTTTTGGATACAAAATGCCTAAATTTCTGAGCTTTAAAATTTATAACAAAGATATAGTTAGTATATATGAAACAATTTATATTTAGCAAAATATTGGAAAAATTTTGATGCGAAATTTGTAGTTAAGTATAATTTGTAAAATTTTCCTTGAAATGCAGTGTAGTCTATAGATCTTCTCATTTTTTACTATATGAGATACTAGAATCAATTCATATTGATAATTGAGTTATCATTCATCATTACTCACAATAAATGTATGTTGTAAACTTTTATCACAAGACTGCTGAATTTTTTTTTATTTATTTTGAAATGTGTACTTTTATTTGTATTATAGCAAGAGTTGACTGTTTCCTAGCCAGTGAAATCTTTAAATCTTTGTTTTTAAATATTTCATTTGTATTTTTTTTTTAGTATTTGTGCAATATTACTTTTCTAAAAAATTTCTTGCATCTAAAAAAAGTTACAAAATAATAGGTATACACAATTTCATGTTTAATTGTTAATTCAATTTATAAAAAATTTAAAAATTTGAATTTGTTATACATCCATTTTTAATACCATTAATGAAAAGCTTTAAAACCATTTGCAGTTCTTTGATATGTATGATTTTGTATCAATTTGTTTTTCTAAATGTATTTGCAAATATTATTTGCTTTTACTTGAATACTGCATTTATTACATATATATTGTGTAAAATATCATTAAATGTATAATTTCTTTTTTAGTCATTTTGTTGTATTGAAAACAATTTCTAGCATTTAAATAAATGTATAGTTGAAATAATATTTGCTGTTTTTTGTGATTTATTTTTTAAACTTTGATATTCAAATTTTTTTTTTTTTAAAAAAAAACTGATATTATTAAAGTTATATTAGAATTTGTTAATTGTGAATATTTTAAGATCCCTACAAAATATGATAAAAAAAGGCATTTTAAATGTTTTAAAAATTGAAGTTATAGCTGCTTTTTATTTACTGAATATAGAATAATATAAACATCTTTCAAAACATTGATTTTATAGGTTTGAACACAGGATTTATTATTGCATATAAACAGCATAACTTTGCCCAAATTTCACTTTCTAAAGGTTATAAATGTAATAGTGTTGCAATTTTTATTAATTTGCACATAATTTTCACTGATTTGTTTCAAAAAGTTCCAGATGATATAAATCATTATGAAAAGTAAACTGCCCTTGTAAAAACTTATTTTTTTATTCAATTTAAGAGCATGCTTAATTTATATAGCTATTTTTTGTATTGTAACATTGAAACACTGGTTGGTTCCAAATGTGTATTGTCAGTTATGGGTAATTTGAAATTAAATTTTTTATATGCATATAAAATTTAATATTTTCAACATCTTTTAAATTATTCTAATTATTTTTTCTTGTACTTTTAAATATTGTCAGGGAGAAAAAAGTGTAAATAGCTGATAAAATCAAGTGGAATAGTTTTTTAGAAGAGTTACAGAAAAATTCTTTAATTCATTTGGAATTATTTCATGTCTCCTTTATTTATTAAAGATTGATGCAAAGAAAAATATTTCATTTTATATTAATGATTTTATTTAATATTTAAACATACGATTTTGGTGACAATATTTTAATAAACAATTATTCATAATTATATTGTAATATGATATTTCATATTTGATTTAAAAAAAATTTACTATAAAATGTAGAATGAGATATTAATTATATATTTGGAAGATCTCTTTAGCTCTGCAAAAGAGTAAAATATTCATAACAATAATGATACTGCTTTGAAACAAATTTTGAGATTTTATTGATAAACAATGTCTTCCATTTATAAATTACAAAATTTGATGAATTCTATAAAATTATAAATATTTAGTACTTATACTCAATATTAAAATCTACTTCCAATGTATTTGAATCAAATAAATAGTTATATGTTGCATCACATGCACTTTAACAGTTATTCCTTAAATTAGGAAGGATTGTTGTGTGGAAATTGGTTTCTTTAAATGGAATATATTTATTTGAAATTTTGATCTTCTATGCAAAGTAAAATGAAAAGATAGTAATAAATATAATATTTTAGAATTATGTTATGTATTTCCCCCCCAAAACTTGTGTAATTATTTTGGATTATCTATGCAATGTGTAAAGAACCAGGTTTGTTTGAACTTGCCTTTCATATTGGAGATTTGGAATAAATTGGTTGGATTATGGGTTTTTGAGTACATAAAAACTCTTTATGGTTTAGTTACAATAATCTTATTTCAAATTGTTTGCTCAAACTATTTATTGATATTTTACAATATGTACATACAGATCTTGAAATTCACAATATAAGCCTTTACAATCACCCATTCTCCCTGTTTGAATTGCATACACTGCTCCTTATCCTCTAAATGCTTGGAGCATTTTAAGATTCGAGCTTGAAGAGCGCTCCGCACTCTAGCTGCCCGTTGGTGTGGTGTGGATGTTTGGAGAGGGGGGTGTCAGCTCAGGTGTCGTCCTCGTCACTCGACCATGGTTCAAAATTACGAGGTCCGTCGCCAATAGCCCTTGTGTTCCTTCTAGTGCGACGTTAATAAAAACTAAACTAAACTAAACCGCACTCTAGCTGCCCTTAGGAACATCTGCCTAAACACAGTAAAATTGTAGCCCAGATGCGAGGGATCAGATACATGCTCAATGAATATTAAATTTTACATTTTTTTCAAAAAGTATTGAAATAACCATCCCTCTAACAGATTTATAATTTGAACAGTATTTGAAATATAACCTTTAAAACTTATTTAGTTATAGGAAACAGATTTAAAAATGTTTCAGGAAATTAATGCAAAAAATAATTGAAAATTTTTGAAACAAAATTTCAAATCTCATCTTATTAATATTATTTCTTTTAATCACTAACTTAGAGATAAATATTTTAACTTTTTTCAAAAATAGGAAGAATTTATTATCTGAAATTGTGAGAATTCTCTAAACAAAGCAAATATTGACATAGCAGAAGCTTATTTCATTAATTATTCATTTACATTCCGAAAATAAAATTGTTCTCTTATTTTATCTATAGCCACAATTTATATCCATAGTAGTAAAATGCAATGTTTATTTTTTACCATAAAATCATGAAATAATTCTGGAACCAGATTAAAATCGATTTGAATACATTATTGGAACAATATTATCTGAAAAATATCACAGGTGTGTTTTGCAATGAGAAAATTTATAGATTGAAAGTCGCATATTTTATATATCCCTTCATAAAGATTTTAAATCTTTATTTTTTTTTTTATATATATACAGTATCAAATTCTTTACATTTATTTTGATTACTCTTTGGAATTTTTGCTACTTACAAATTAGCATTTGTCAATTCTGACTTATTCAAACATGATAAAGATGCGTGAAAATGATTCCTGTTGTATGTTTGCATGGATAAATTATCTATTTATGATTTTAAAATACTTTGTGCATGAAGAGGAAATTCTTGTAACTAGTTAACTAATTACTTTAACAAAACTATTATTCATTCTATATATTCTACTGACAGATTTTTACATATATTTCTAAACTATGTCACGCCTTTGCTTGGTAGAACTCTTATAAGTATCTGTAAATTATATCTTAATATAAAGAATCAAACAGTAAAAATATGGATTACATGTCAATTTCTTTGAATACATCAAATAATGAAATAATTCTTTTTTTAAGTTTGTCTTATATATGATATACATATAAATTTTTCACAATTATTTGCTGACCTTAGGGTTTTCTTAGGCTAGTAGCAAGGTCCTTTACAATTAACTGCAGAGTTACTGTTCAAACCATGATTTTATTTTAGACAATTTTGAATGGCTAAAAGTTACTGTTCATGAAATTTAATCTGATATTATAGATATATATTGGAACTAAAAATATCGAAAATTTTAGATTGAAATATCTAATTTAAATGTCATTCTTATCTGACCCTGTTTGAAATTATAAAATTTATCACCTTATTGAAGTATATTTATTCCAATAAACAATTCTTATCTATTTTTCCCTTCATATATACACTGTTTGAAATTATTTTTGCAAAATAAATTTTTAATTTAGTTACAAAGTAATAAAATAGTTTTGTAAATCAAGGTTTCAAAATATCTTTTAGTTATTTTTATTATTTCAAAATAAGCATGAATCAAAATGGAATTTAGGTGTCATCTTTTAACACAGACTGAACAAAATTAAAATTGTACTTTTCAAAGATATATTAATATTCCAAAAAAAAAAATATATATATATCTTTAAAATAAGGATGATTAAATAACTCTTCAGTGAAATATAAGGCGATTAAAATTGATCAGTGAATGAACTAATTTTACACATTCAAAGCTTTTACAACCTATTTTAATTCTAAATGGTAATATATTTAGAGTTATAAGTTTAAAAGATAATGTATTAATTTGCTAAGAGTTCAGTTACAAATTTTAATATTAATGATTGTTAATAAAATCTACATTAGGCAATGTTTAACATCACATGATTTCTAAGAAAGAAAATGATAGATTTAATAATAAATTATTTAATGAATTATAACTTCTCATAAACTTTATTTACTTATTTTTAATGTTAAACTTTTCGCATTTAATAATATTTGGAATGATTGTGAATACCTAACATTCTTTGAAAAACAAATGTATATTTGTATGTTAGTATTGTTCTTTTGTCTGCATTGTTAACCTACTTATTAATAGAGAGTTTTTGAGAAGGTATGTATGAAACATTTGGAGAGCAATTATTTGCATGATAACTATGTCATATACAAACTTATTTCTTTAAAGTATGAATTACATCTTTCTATAGTTCTTGCTTTATTATACTAAACAAAAGCATAATAAACTTCGATATGAAATATTTTTAAACAAATTTAATTTTCAAATGATTGTTTACAAAAATGGAATGGAAATGACAATGATATGGTTCTCTCCAAAACACTCCTTAATTCAGATGACGTTCTATACGCATAACAATCGAGGTTTCGTTCTTTTCCATTCCACCTAGGAAAAATAAATTATCAACATCATTTATGTTTTTTAAAAATTTCTGAAATTAAATTTTGAAATAATGAATTGAAATTATAAAATATTTAACAAACTATTAAACTTTCATAATATATATTTCATATATGTATAATGAATCAAAAAGTTTTTAAATAGTTGGTAATAGTTATTAAATTGTTTTTAAAAATCATTTGTTAAAAATTGGTACTGAATACTTACAATTTATAGTTTTGTTTATAATTCTGTTCATAAAATAACCAGTGAAATAAGAAAATGTGACAAAAATAAAAAGATTGATGAATTTTTTTTCTAAACAGTATAGTTTATAAATATGAAGTTACATGAATACTTAATTTTAATATTTCATTTACATAATTCTTAACAAATGTTTTCTAGTTTAGTTTAGTTTTTATTAACGTCGCACTAGAAGCAACACGAAGGCTATTGGCGACGGATCTCGTAATTTTGAACCACGGTCAAGTGACGAGGAAGACACCTGAGCTGGCATCCCCCTCTCCTAACATCCACACCACGCTAACGGGAGGACTTTGGGCCCCGAACAGATTTAACGTGCATCAGCCCCGGCTACATGGCAGGTCTTTGGCTTCCAAGGATCGAAACCGCGACTGAACGGAAACCGCAGGCCACAAGTCCACGACCTTGACCACTAGGCTACCGCGGCCCAACGTTTCCTAGTTTAGAACATGTAAAATACCAAATTTTTAAAGTGAGTAAAATTTCTAATAATTTGAAAATAATTGCAAATTATTTATATGGTTTTAAACAAAATATTTAATTTTTTAAAAAAAAATGCATTTCTATAGAATAAAATAATTTTTGCAGAATTTAAACTATTCATCAGTTAATGGTCATGAAAGTTATTAACTATTGTGACCATTATTTTTCATTACCCAATCATTAATTAATAACTAAATACAATGAAATATTTTCTCAATATAAATTATGAATAATTTAAATTTGCATACCTGTCCATTTTTTCTACTCTTCATGTACAAACGACCAAGAGCATTATTAATATTTTCAGGAGTGATTGGATCGTTAGGTTGACATGGAGGAATCTGAAAGGTTAAAAAATTGTTAATAATTCCAAATTTATGGTTTAAAGATTTTAAATTGCGAGGGCACAGTAAAAGATTATAATGTCAACTAAAATCTAAAGCATAATTTTAAAACATGATAGTTTTTATGTTTAAAAAACCAACAGAAATATAATTGCTTGAAAATACTGATCAAAGAATGCACATTCTAATTATCTTTACATTACTATGAGTATCTATATGTGAAATATCTCTCAAGATATGGAATTTTTATATATTCACGATGCATAAAAAAATTGGGAGCTTTTTTTTATTACTTATTTGTCTTAATTACATAAGTAATTAACACTAGTCTGATTTTACTTTGGATTAACATAGTATTAAACTGACACTAAGAGTTAATTGGTACAACTTGGACATCATTGAAATAATCCCCCACTCCCTTAAAAAAAAATTCCTTACAAACTTTTGAAGCACAATTTGTCTATATATAAATAAAATATAAACAGCAAACCGAAAAAAAGGGGGATATTGATACAATTCTAATTATCTGTAAAACTATAAATCAAAAGCAATTATTGAGCTACTCATTAGTCTTTACTAAGAAAAATCACAGAACAAAAAAATCTTTCTTTGAATATAGTTATATGTAACATTTTTAACTTTAATTCCAATGATACCTAAAACTGTGTTAGAAACATCAAGTAAAAGATAATATACACATAATTACAGGTAATTGGATTTTTAAATTTACTTAAATTTCAAGCTTGTTTAAATCTTTCCTGTGTTTTACTAATTTTTCACTTCTTAAATTTTTATATTCTAGATCTAATTAAAAAGTATATTTTTAATTAGATTTTTCATTTGATTTTTGTGGAGTCAATTAATCATCAATCACTTATTAATTTAACAAACGAATGAAAATAATTAAAAATACAATATCATATAAATTTTGAATAAGACAGTTTATTTTATATTCAAAGTGTCAATTTCATTCTACAATTAAAAAGAACAACATTTTCTCTAAGATAAAAGAAGTCAATTTATTTATGTGTATTTTTAATGTGTAAGTAAAAGTTATTTTTTATTACCCATATGTTTTATACGTATAAATAACAAAATTTTAATTGCCTTACTGATTTTTGCTTACATTTTTTTAAAATGTTAGCATTTTGAGTAAACATACAAATTCTAGATATAAAAGGTAAATGCAAGTTTTACTCTAGAATACAAAAGCGGAAATATTCCTTTAAAAAAATTCCTTAAAAATTATTGTTATATATCAAAAATTTCTCTAATTTAAACTTTGCTTGGTATTTGTAAAATTTCTTAAATAAAATTTCTATCAATTCATTTGGTTGGTTGATTAATCAGTTTTGTTGCTTTGAGGATTAAATTTTGCACTATACACTCATTAATTAATTATAATCAAATGCATCATGTAAATAATTGTTACAAATATATATCTGTGATTTTTATGTAAGTTGGGGAAAAAACCGTATAATAGTTGATTAAATACAGAGTTGAAAATAGAGGAATATAGCTGCAGTATCCCGGATTACCCTAGCGATCTTTCTCTATTTTCGACCCTCCTTTTTGTCAACCAATTTGTCTTTTCTTCATGTCCAGACCACAGTTAAATCGTGTTTGGCGCAGCAAAGCCATATCTGGCTCTTGTGCCAAAAAACTTTACTTTTTCACTTGACCCTTTTTGTCAATCAACCTTTTTCATTGTTTAACATCTAGATCATAGATTTACCTTGTTAGGCGCAGTATAGCCACATCTGGCTCTTGCACCGACAAAACTTCACTATCATCATCATCATCATCAGTTGCAGCATCCCACGGTGTGTTGCCCGTGTTATCAAAGACAGTAAAACCCCATGGGAGAGAGGAAAGATAACTCAAGAAGCAGAATGTTCTCTATCTATTGCCTATCATATATATATATATACCTTTGCAAAAAAAAATCCGTATGGTTAAAAATAATCTTCCTAAAATGATATTCTCCATACCTATTACACCTTGATTATTTTTCGCAGTTCTGACAAAAGATTTTATTTTAAGAATTTTGTGATTTAAACTGTCACATTTCTTGTCATCAAATATTTCTTTCAATTACTTGTCACTACTTGTGTCATGTGATTCTACAACTGAGTTTTTGCGTGTTTATCCAAGAACTCCTGAGATGTGTTTGTTCATGATTTGAATTACATGAATACAAAGAAGGAATATGAATGTCTGATACCTTTGGTTTAAATACAGAATCTTCAGAGGTTTCTTCAGTCGTAGAATTTTCCGAATGGGGTTTGTAAATGTCATTTAAATTATGGTACCAATCTGGATGCCTATCTCTTTTCAGCAACAATGCTGCTTCCACAATCTATAAATAATACATAAAAAGGCTTAATAAACTCAAATAAAAAGTCAACTTTTAACATATTAAAACGATGAGGTATACCGTATTAGCCAGAATATAACGCGACACAGATTTTTTTTCTCCTAAAAATATTAAGGGGGGGAAAAAGATGACTTAAACGCGTTCCATTCATTTTTTACATAAAAGAATTCGAAGAAAATATACTTTAGCCAGATAAGCATTTATTTAAAATAATAAATAACGCAGATTACATTCATGGCATCTATACAGGTCGTCAAAAGCATGGGCGTACTAGTAAGAAGAGTTGTTACGTTCCACTGCCTCAAATTGAGAGCGAGTCAATAATTTAACGGGAAATTAGTTAAAAAGTATCACGTTATGTTCGGGCTAATATGTTACAAAACTGCTAAAATTCATAACAATAATAATATATTTCTTTCAATGAAAAATATCAGTTTCAATTACATAATAATATTTCATAACAGAGATATCTTCATTTTATATATTGTTAATTATTCTAGAAAAATAAGTAAAATCGAAACGATATAAAGTTGTGAAGATGTTTTAAACAAAAAAGAACATTGAATGTAAATACATTTATTTTAAAAACCAAATGTGGATTAATCTCCCAATATCTGTGTATGTATATATATATAATTTTAATCTTTCAAAATTACATCAATAGAAAATAATCTTAGTTAAAATAATTTAGAATCTGTAATAAGGGAACGAAAAAAAAAAAACTTAGAAATGTAATATATTTGAATAATTTAGAAACACAAAATCAATCGATATTTACAGAAATAAATAGTCTTATATAATTTGGTATACATAACAACAATAATTTTTTTAGCATTTACAATTTCAATTGTAAAGTTTGAATTTTTTTAATTATCAGACATCATAAATTAGGAATGTGTTAATAAATATAAATAAAAAAAAATTTAATTCAGCTTTTATTCAAAGACGTACTAAAAGGTAGAAGAATATTTTTTAAATATAAAATAATATATGATTTATAAAAGCTCAAAGCGCTCGCTGAACTATCTAGCTAATTACCAATAATTTCCATAGCTATTCTTATTTACACATGAGATCAAAAGAAATATCAACACCTTAAGTTTTTATAAATTATACATTATTTTACATTAAAAATTATTTTCATATCTTTTAGGTCATCTTTAAATAAAAATATGATTTAAAACATTTTTTACTTAAATTTATTCAATTGTTTTCAGCATGAAAATTTAAGACTAAAAAGGGGGCCGCGGTTTGATCCTTGGCTGCCAAAGACCCGCCGTGTAGCCGGGGCTGATGCACGTTAAATTTATTCGGGGCCCAAAGTCCTCCCGTTGGCGTGGTGTGGATGTTAGGAGAGGGGGTGCCAGCTCAGGTGTCGTCCTCGTCACTTGACCGTGGTTCAAAATTACGAGGTCCGTCACCAATAGCCCTCGTGTTGCTTCTAGTGAGACGTTAATAAAAACTAAACTAAACTAAACTTAAGACTAAAAAACAATTGCATGAGCTATACGTATGTGCAAAATTTCAACTGAATTGCACATTGGTAAGTGCTAGCTCCCAACTAAGGATAGGAGTTTCTGTTCTTTTAGGTATACTGTTCTTGTTCATTTTTAAATAAATGTTCTTTGATTCACTTGCTCATTACTTCGTCCCAGTTTCTAAAACATTTGAAGGAATTTAATACTATACAATTACTACATATAATTACTTAACAAATTTAAGTAAAAATCGAATCGGTTCAATTTAAGAAAAAAAAAATCAGGGGTTTCGTATTAAATTAATACTATTTTCTAATTTTATCAGGTGATAGTAAAAATAAAAGTATCAGGCAATTTCGCAATATGAGAATTTATATATATATAAACAAATTGAACCAAATGCTGGTAAAAAAGAATTTGAAATAATTTTTATGTTATGAAGAGTATTGAGAATTTTGGGCAAAAATATTTAATATTTTATAGAAAAAATTTAATTAAAAAACGTTCGCTTCTAATTTTTTAGTATGCAAAGCATTCAAACAATACATAAATACTATGTGCATGAACTTGTTTATGCACATAGTAAATTTTTCTACATTTTTAGTATATGCAAACTTTTCTACATTTTTAGTAAAAAAAGGAACAAATTAATAAAGTTACACATGAAATATATAAAACATTTTAATTCATATTCTACTCCTATTCGCTTTTCTAATATACAATAATAAGTATAAAAATAAAGAGAGATTTTCATAAAAAATTCTTGAATGATTCTCTGATGAAAACCTGCAGAAGCAAAACATCTTCGAGTCATCAGTCTTGCATTATTATAAATGTTTTTTTTTTTCCGCTTTCTAACTAAAACTTTATCAAAATGCAAGCATTGTTTCATAAATTTAAAAATAACAATATAAATTAGATTGAAAAGAAAAAAATACAATGAAATAGGGGAAAGATTCAGTTTTGATACCATTTGCATACAAAAATCGATTAGGAAAAAGAGGTGAATAGAAGAGAATTAAAATCCTGCCTTTCAAACAATCCCTTCCAGAACAGAATCGTTTACCGTTCCTTTAACAATGCAGACCTACTTCCAAGACCAGCCTGTTTCGGACCTACATCGAAGATCGGCCAGTTGAAAGAGTTACGTCCGTTTCTCCTGAACATTCTTCTTCTGAGCCTACCTCACTTAGTACAGACTTATCTAATGGAACGATCTACACTTGAAAGATCTAGTTACTTTAATGTATTTTTCTCTCCATCGTTCTTCAGATTCCAACCGACTTCGTCTTTGTAGCTGTTTTCATTGTGCAATCCAGGTCGGCGCTTTACGTTTCGATTCTTTCTCCTCCCAATGGCCTTCGTCTCCCCCCCCCCCTGCACTGCATTCTAGCTTTTGATTTAAATCAGGGGTGACCAACCGGGAGGGGTGGGGGGGCGCAAGTGGCCTAAAGTATTTATTAGTGCGGCTCCAGAAGAGTGAGTGTTGCGAAATAAATATCAATACCCACTGCAAGAAAATACAACTCCATAAAATTAATTCTAAAATTTTGTTTCAAAAAAGGCCTCTCTTTTGAGTCAAGTACACCCTTTTGATACAGGAATTAGAAAATTAATTCTAGGATTTTCGAAAGAATAAACAAATGTTTTATTTTTGCGATTCCATTTACAATTGATACAGATATGCTGTAGGCAAATTTTTGAATAAAATCCAGAATTGCAATCTGATATCTGACTTAAAAGAGAAATTTCATAAAGTCTCTTTAACGGACTTTTTATTAATTATACCTGCGATATTGCGGCCAAATATCAAACTAATTTCATGATTTCTAGCTATCTTTATTCTTATGAAATTTATAACAAAATGTAATACTTATAATGTCATATAAGATGTATAAAATAGTGCCAATCTATTCTATGTTACAATCTTTGTTATACAAAAATCATGATATGTATTGCTTCAATAACTTAAATATGTTAACTATACATTTTATGTTTCTTTTCTTTGTTTGCTTGTTCATGAATTATTGTTAGTGTTTTAGATTTATTTTGTGCTGCCCGAACAACTTGGTATTCTTCCAATGTGGCTGAGAGAAGCAAAAAGGTTAGACATTCGTCCTTTTCATAAAATCAAATACTACTCACTCACAAAGAATACGTTTCCTTTTTAAGTGCTGGATATCTAGAAATATATTCCAGGATCGGGGGCTCATTTACGTTTAATTGTTCTAAGCGGGAAACACAGTATTGTGTAATAACAATGACGAAATACTGGTAACTTCTCTGAATAATTCGGAACAGCAAAGAACAGATATCTGGCGAACAGCCGACTCGTGTCTTCTGGCCCCTTTAGATGAACAAGTTCAAAAGAACATGTTCTTTTTATTCCCAACTCCGCATCTAACTCCATTAATGCTTGAGCATACCATACTATTCTAATGTCACTTGAATTATAAGTGCAAAATTTCAACTTGACGGAATGATACTAGGTGAGCTACAGTTCGAGTCCAAATCATGAACTGAAAATACAGATTTTTTACATATGAAAATAGAAGGCTAAATAAAAGTTAAATTTAAATTCTTTGAATTTCACGAGAATCTAAGTATTATTTATATATTTGCTTAATTTCATTGCTACATTTCTGCGAGTTAAAAGTTAAAGTTTAATATATCTAAAAATTACACATTTCAAAAAGAATGTATCATAAAATTATAAGACACACTTCAATCCATTTTCATATTGTATTAAAATTGAATTCAAGTTTTTGATCTTAAATATTTCAATTTTGTTGTAATTTCATTTGATACAAATTCAATTTTTAAATGTAAAATACTAATTTATACTAAAAATTATTTGATGGTTATATTTTAGTACAACATCGTGGATGTAGGTACTCAGGAAGATTTTGAATATGTTTTTAGTACAATCCTTGATTGTTAAATATGTATTTATTGAAATACATGCATAGATGAATGCCAATAATTATGTAGAATAATACACTTTAAAAAGTATCAAGTGAAAATGCTGTAGCATAACTACATGAATTTTTTCATCATAAAAAGGATAAGAAAATTCTTAATAAACTATTTTCATTTCATTTTATACACACCCTTTACACTAATCTAAAGAATTATTAATAAATTTTATTATTTTTTAAATTATATTTATACTCGCATATATATTCTTCTTTTTATTATTATATAATACCAAATGATATGCTTTAAGTTAATCATCATTAATGAATTAAAATGAAATTTATCACATTAATAAACACATAAAAGAACAGAAATAAATAATAGCAGAGTTTTAGTTCTTACAGGTCTGACTCTAAAAAAAAGTGGAATATGGTGCACAGTTGTCATGCAGGGCTTTTTAATAATTATAGTTTTAAAATACAAAAATGTTTAAAGGTAAACATTTTATTGCATAAATTGATATGACACTTCCTATTTATAAATAATTCTTCTTAAATCATGTGGAAATCTATCAAATAAATTACATAAAAATATATTGCCTTGCATATTCATAAACAACAAATGTATTAACTCAAAATAAAATAACCCTAGACAAAAATAATTAGATAATACAAAATGCATGTTCTATTTCTTTAAATATTTTACAGAACACAAATTTGTTAATATTTTTATAATTTATTATTTTTTTTCTTTGTCAAATTCCAATTCAATGAATTAAATTGTGACCAAGGAAAATCATTCCAGTATTTCAATAATTTTTTCAGTAATAAAGAGAAAGCATGAATAATTTAATTATTTCATATTAATAAAAATTTACCAAGAGATGAATAAAAAATTATTATTCTATATTAGACAAATTAATAAAGCTTTAAGAATAAAAACAAAAAGTTAAAAAAAAAATCTATGTTACAAAAATTATATGCAATTAAATTTGGAAATTATGAAAAAGTCAAAGAATAAATTAAAATGTTCCACATTAATTGGTTTCTGTTCCAAAATATGCTTTTAATGAAATAGGAATTTTTGAGCCTTTTGTACATTTATATATTCATGATTATTATGAACATTTTAATATTTATAATCTTAATAATCTAAATTTAAACAAGATAAAAGGCTTTTAAAAATAAACCTCAACTTTATGTGCTCCATTTTATTTTATACAATATTATTTGTAACAATATTTGATGAAGAGTTTGTATATGTAAGGGAAAGAGTAATGAATTTAAGATAATATTTACAAAAATGCTTTTACTTACAAATAATGACACCACATGCATGCATAGTGGTTTATACAAATTAATTCTACAAGCAAATAATAAATTCTAAAAAGAAAATTTATTAAGGCTGGAAATATAAAAATATCTTACCTCGGCAACAGTTTCTCGGGCTAAATAATTTATTATTTGGATAGCTAAGTTTGATGGTACGAATTTTGTAGCCTTTTCAGCTAGAAGCCATCTTTTAAATTTATTATCATACTTTTTTGCATCTAAAAATTAAAAAAATGTAACTTTGAAATCTTATTAAATATAAAAGTAAATACACTAGTACCTCCCAATACAAGACACCCACCAGAACAGATATTTTGTCCTTTTTCAGAGGGTGCAAGATAAAAATTGCACTTTAATTAGAAATTCAAGTTGTATCAAGTTTTATATAAATTATATATAAATAAAAAACATAGCTACAGGCATTTATTTGAATTTGAAATAAATGATAATTCTTCATTTAAAAAAAAGTTTAATTATTGCAGAAATATGTAAAATGAATAATAAGAGCTTTGCTTTTACAGAAATTTATTGAAAATAAATCGCTACACAGATTTGTTTGAAAGTTTGAGCAGTGTAAGAATTTTTTTCCACATGGATATTAAAGTGACAGACTATCTTAAATTATTCCCCGTCACTAACCACTATCATGAATTTTTTTTTTATTATTGGGAAGTTATCTTAAGACATTTGTAAAATATTTTTGTCATACTTTTTACCTGGCACTTTTTCGTCTTCCTCACCACTTTCAAAGTTATTTTTGTTAAAGCATATATCAACAACTATAATTGAAACCAAAATTTTATGCTGTAGTTGTCTTTGGTACACAAGTTGTGATGTTGGGAATTCGATATTTTCTCATCACCAACTCCAGGACTTTATAATAATTTGAATTGCATAAAATTACAATTTCTACCCAGCCAAAATAAAACATGATAAGGTAAATTAGATGAAGATAAAATAAATAGTGAATCAGAGATAGTGATGTATAAATGAAATAGATTGAAAGGAAGGAAAATATAGAATAATGACTTGCTGATAGATTTATAATTTGGATTAAAGCTCTTTAATTAGTTTTAATGGTTGAAGTGACTTCCAGCTATAAAGTATTAAGCTATGAAGCTACTGGTAGTGAAAATTGTTGAATTCAGAACGAATGATTTGGGTAAGCTAAGATTTCATATTTAAATCATAATTTAGGATTGCTGAGTTAAGTAGAGATTCAAGAGAGAGTGATATTAAATATTCCCCAGTGAGAATTAATAAATTATTTTGGTTTATTCTTATCTGTCTTCAATAGTTCAGTACTTATTGTTTAATATATTCAATTAAAATATGGCACAAGAGCAGAACAATGAAAAACAGTTGTTACAAGGTTTTATCGATTTCTAAACATTCTTGCATTTGAGCACTGCCATTGATTTTGACAAGACAACCAATTCAATTTTATCAGTAGTAACTTCATATAGGGCACTCGAAACTGGAATTTCAAATCCTGCTTTTTTAAATGGTCCTTGTCTTGGATTATCAATAACTTGCTAACACTGTTTTCTTCCTCTTCTGAGAGTTATAGGAATAACTAGATGTTGAATTCTATGAATGGGAAGCATCATTTTGATTGCACTACATTTTGCTTTCCCCCAATGTATTATTCTCTGTTTCCCTACTGATAAGCGATTTTCAAAAGAATATGATTAACTTTTCATTTTATTGTTCCCTAGTCACTTTATCTTATTATCTTTCACTTGAGCACAAATTTGCATTTGAAGCCACAAAAGATAACTAAAAAAGAGTATTTTTATTTACTTCTCTATCTCTATCTTATTTTTGAAACCCTTGATAAGAGGTAAATACATTAGGATCCCTATTCAAAGGGACTGGGACCAATAGACTCACCCTTTAAATAGAGGTGTCCCTTAATTAGAAGTACTACCATATAAGCTGTTTATATTTCTTTCTGTTTAGGAGTGTCGATAATTTACAAAAATACTTTCAGAAATAAAGAAATAGTATAACAATACATTCAAATAAAATAAAAAATATTTTGAAATGATGTTTAATTCAATAATAATTATTAATTTGGAATTTAAATAAATTAATAAGACAAAATTGTACCCTTAGTTACAAAATTATTAAATGTGAGCTTCAAGATATTCATAAGATTCTCAAGTTTCTTTTCTTTTAAATAATTAAAGATTTATAAGAAACAAAATTTTTCTAAAAATGTATATTAAAATATAAACATAAATAAGTATACTACATCATATAAAACACTCCATTGAGGCTCAATTATAATTTAATACAAACACGTCTTGTTCAGACAATAAAATAAAATAAAATGCCAATATATAGATAATAAAAGTTAAAATGTAAGCATAAGTCTTCTTTCTTAAAAGATTCAAAGATGAGACATATATTTCTACATCAAAGTTGAAGAAATAAATTTAGTAAGTAGATAAATATACGTTTCATATTCTGATGAAATGCAAAATCAGTAACTCATGAAAAAATAATGCTAATAGCGATTTTGATCGTACAGGGAGAGAAAAATTTCTTTCTAGACATTAAAAGGTAAATAGATGTAATAATTTCTGATTATAATAGCAGTAAAATTACTTTCATTAAATTTCAGATTATAAAAGCAGCTAATAAAAACAGTAATGAACATAAAACAATAGGCAACAATAAACATTTCCCAAAATTTCAAGTTTTATAAAGAGAATAAATTTATTAACCAAAAGGTCATTTCAAATCTTGATAAATATAAAGAAAGAATTTAAAAGAGATATATAAAAGCACTTATTTATAATATTTGGTTTCCAACTGAACTGCTTCAAAAGTTTAGGAAATTTACTAAAGACATGTTTCAATTGTGAGTTTATGTTTTTAACGATTTGCATTGATATAAACAAAAAACATATAATCCAAAAGCATAGAAAATTAAAATATATACAACCTCTATGTAAAATTTTTAATGTTGAAGCTGAAAAACTTTTTGAATATATATATTTATTTTGTAACAAAAGTAAGAATTTTTTTTTATCAAAAGTCAGACAAATGCGATACACCCTTTTTGATACAAGATTAAATAAAAGTACTTCACCTACATAACTTCAGAATTTAATGACAATGAATAATACATTTTCTTACGCTTTGAAAAGTATAATTAAGAATGTTGATAATAGATGCATAATCATCAACAGTTTCTGATAAAAAAGTTTATCAAATTCAAAAATTTTCTTGTCAGAAAGAATAACACTTAAACATATAAAGTATTAAAAATTTGTATATTCTTATTAACCAATTAAAAACAGAAAAAAAAAAAAAAAACCTTTACAATATTTTTAAATAAAGATACTTATACTATTACTATTCAAGATGTTAAATAATATCATTACTATTCAAGATGTTAAATAATATCATTACTATTGAAAACTAATAAGAAATAAAAGTTATTTTTAAATTTGCTCATTTATACCAAAAACATATTTTGAGTTTTCAGATCTAATACTAAAATTTTACTAAATATCTTTTAACTATTGAAACAAAGCTAATTATTAAATTTTGTATTTGAAAAAACAGACAACACATTTAACTTAAATTGAAAAACCTTACTAAAAGTGGCTGATTGTTTTGCTACAAAATCTGTATATTCTTCATCGTCCATGTAATTTGCCATAAAATATCTCCTCTGAAATAATAATAGAAAAAGTACATGAGATGAAGAGTAAATAAATATACCAATTTTTTCATCAAAATGATATTCATACTCCAATAATTCATTCAATATAACAAATTCCTTTAAGAATAAAGGTAAAGAGGTAAAATTATAGTTCTTATTTGAAATGTAATTGTTCTTTCAATATTTTAAAAATAATATTTTTTGTAAAACTTACATTTGGCAAAACAATTAACTGTATACTCTAATATTTTTCAATTTTCAACTAAATGAAAACAGATATATTGTATTAAAAGTATTTTTGTCAAGTTATCTACCGTACGTTTTAGATTAAATATCAAAAATTTTTGATGAAGTTAAATAATAAGTTTTTTGCAAACTAGAGAGGTGTCTCTCAAAATGAGAAATTGTATCAAGCTCCATAAAAATGGAAAATCATATCGAAAAATTAAAAAAGTAATTAAATTACTATTTACAACTGTTGGATATGTAATGAGAAAGTATGAACATATTGGACAAAAATAAACGTAGACCAGAACATCCTAGCAAATTTACAATGAAGTCAAAAACAAGTATTGTTCAATGAGCTTTAAAATTCCTTATGGTTCAGCTCAAAAAGTTACTGAAGACCTTGAAATATCTTTTATAATCAGAGTAATACCTCAAACAATAAGTATTCTCTCCAGTGCAGGTTTAAAAGGAAGAATCTTAAGGAAATGTTCATTATAAGCGAAACGAACAGGAGAAAAAACCTGGAATATGCTCTGGCCTACAGAAATAAATCATTGGATTTTTGAAAAATAGTGATTTTTTTTTTCTGATGAGAGTAAATTTCAATTTTTTGGAACACGTGGAATATGTTCTGGCCTACAGAAATATATCATTGGATTTTTGAAAAATAGTGATTTTTTTTTTCTGATGACAGTAAATTTCAACTTTTTGGAATGCCTGGAATATGCTCTGGCCTACAGAAATAAACCATTGGATTTTTGAAAAATAGTGATTTTTTTTTCTGATGAGAGTAAATTTTAATTTTTATTTCTACCAAGCATTCGAAACATTTCGCATAGAAATAAAACTCCTTTTGATCCAAAACATATACTCCCAACTCTCAAGTATACTTGAGGAAATATTATGGTTTGGTAGTGTATGGTTTCTATAAAGGAAAAGGAAATTTGAGTTTTATTGACACTACTTTGACAGCTTTAACATATATTCAGTGACGAATCTTGCTTTAGTATGAACACTGATTCTCATCGGCTAACGATAAGGCGAGAACGTGGAACTCGCTTTCACACGGGAAACATTACGGAAAGACATTCTTTTCCGTCTAGGGGAGTCATGGTCTAGTATCATGCTGGATGGTTGAACAGACCTCAATGGCTTTGAGACAAGGTCTGTGACTGTTAAAAGATAAAAATATGAAGTTCTTGAGCCTTACTTTCACTTTTTTGAGGTGCTGTGAATCCCGACTTCATATTTATGGATGATAATTCGCCTTGTCACTGTGCTAACCTGCCCGACAAACTCCTCGAAACGGAAAATATCCAACAGTGTAACGTGGAAGATTGAACCAAGAGGTACCAACCCAAGTGGCATTCCCTCATCATTCGACCACAGTTCATAACAATGAGGTCTATCGCCAATAGTCACGAAAGCCTAGTAGTTATGGTTGGGAATGCACGGTCGGCATTGCTTCATTGAGTCGTGGGTTCGAGTCCTCATGCCAATTAATACACGCCGTGTAGGAGGCTGATGCACGTTAAATCTATCGAGGCCAAAAATCCTTTCGTTGGTGTGTTCTGGATGTTTAGAGAATAAGATACCAGCTTAGGTGTTGTCCTCGTCATTGGACCGAGCTTCAAAATTAAGGGATTTGTCGCCAATAGCCTTCGTGTTGCTCTACGACACAGTTTCTAAACTTTTTTTTTTACTTAACACCTTATTCTCGAAAAAAAAAATGCTCACCACTACATTTTGAGGGGGGGGGGGAAATACCCACACCTGTAATTAAAATCAATAATGTAACCAATAATGAGAATTTTCAAACAGTATTGGAAAAAAAAGTAGTCACAGCCTAGTTTTTCAAATAGTGATTCGATTGTGCCCTTCGTATATGTGAAGTATACTATACTACATATTTTGAAGCTGAAAATATTTTACAAGCAATAATAAGTATTGTAATGAAAATCAAAGCTACAAGACAAATCTTGTAAAAACAGCTGTAAAAATAATGGCTAAACAACAGATATCCTAATTTTTTAACCATTAGGTAATTATAATTACGATTTTATTAGCATAACTACATAAAAATAATTCCTTTCCCTATCTAAATTAAATAGGACAATTTTAAATAAAATTGAAATAAATTAAATGGATTGTTGTTTCAATATTTCTATGATTTCGAGAAATCAACAAAACGTAGAAGAAAGAATTCCAAATAAATAAATAATTGGAGAAAATAATACAGAGTTGATGAAATAATTTATATTAGGAAAATAAATCTAAATTTGCTTCTTAGAAACTGATCCTCCTTTTCAATCTAAATTAATCAGTCATAAAATATGCTTGTTCACAATTACATGTAAGTAGCGTATTATTTACTTAAAATTAAAACTAACCATACCTTGGTCCTTTCAAAGTTGACTGGATCATCATCGGATAGGATGGTATCTAGACGAAATGATTTCCCTTCTACTTTTCTGAGAAATTTCAGACAAGCTTTGATTCTTGGTCCATGTGCACATCCTTTGACAACACCTGTTTAAAAATTTATATATATATGAAAGATATTTAAAAATGTTAATTCAAGATTAATTAAATATTACAAATGTATGGCCGAAATGAATAGTCCTTTTTTCATTATAACAATATTTATTTATTGAGAGCGTTACATACTGATGAACTTAGCCCAGCATCAGCAACTAAGGCCAAATTGGAAGACCATATGAAGATTACAGCAGAGGTGAGATGAATAAGAGAGAGAATTTCGTTGTGTTTTTCATTATATAGCAGGGATCTTTCAAAATAAACATCATATAACATGTAGTAGAGGATTAGGGTTTCTGGGGAATGCTAAAATAGACAAGGAGTCTAATAGGGATTATTTTGGTACATAAATAAAAGGATAATTTGGAATGGGATAGAATAGAAAATTAAATTATTACTGAGAGAAATTATTAAATTAAAGTTAAATCATTGCATATATATGTGTGTGTACATGTATATGAGGATGGTTTAAAAAGTACCTAATATTCAATGTTGCTAAGACAAGTGCATTATCATTGTGTACTATCATCTGTCACAGAAAACCTCTCTCTTCTGGTTCAAGAAAAATTTCATTCTCTGACTCTTCCAACTCAACTAGCTGGGAGAGCCTCAAAGCCTATTTTCATCTTTTACAGAAGGGTTACAATGACTTCCAGAGTGCTAGTTATGTCACCATTCATTTCAAAATATTCTACGGCGCTAAAGCAAATGTGACATTAATTCATAGATGTGTTTCGATTCGGCAGCTATTTGCTACCAAAACAAAATTTGATTCGTGTCACAATAAGTTGATGCCGTCATTTTGTGTCAAGTCTGTAAGACCTGTATTTATCATTATACAACAGAAACCAAGCAACAGCAACAAAAGGTTGGATCCAGTGAATTTGTTTTATAGAAGGCGAAGATGGTCTTATCAGTAGGAAAAGCTATGGTGATGATTTTTGGGATTTGAAGAGCGTCATATTCATGGATTTCTAAGGACAAAAAAATCGATCATTGGACAATACTATAGTGAGTTACCCATTTTCCATTCCTAACTCGGGTGCTTTTTGAACTGCCTTTGTGTATACACAAGTGAACTAAGGGATCAAGTTTGTGCTAACAGCAGATCATAAAATGAACTGCAGCAAAAAATTGAGTAGGAAAGGAGACCCAACATGATAAAAAGTTTTACAACACTATTTGGATATAAGAACAAATAATATTTAATGCTTTGGAAAATACAGAAGGTTATTAAATATCTTGAAGGGAAAAAGTGTTCATTTCGAGCTGTGGACGGAACAATGGGAAATATATATATAAAATACAAGAGGGACATTTGAGAAATGTGTCAGTACGAGACATGTCCACTGTGGAGTGCGATGCAACATACAATGCATCGTGTCATGCTTTGCACCACATTATTCAGCAGGTATTGAGGCAATTTATCCCAATTTTTTTGTCAGAGCCCGGATGAGGGTATTCTGGTTTGTTGAAGGATATGTTTGACAAGGAAGTCGCTTATCCAAAGTGTCCTAAACATTTTTAATGAGGATTTGAGAGAATGTGCTGGAAATACGATGTTTTGAGTATCCTCGCCCTCTAATCATTCCTGAACCTGGTCAATGAAATGATGCATTGTTGTCCATGAAACTAAATTTATCCCCAATAGCTCCACAGAAAAGGTGAACATCATTTCATCAATGTACTTTTGGCCCTTCATATTCTCGAGCAAGCATATGTAAGGACGTGAAACAATTGGGCAGCCCATACTATGATACTGCACGTTGAATATAGATCTGTTTCTAGGATATTTTCAAGATGATATGCTGTACCACTCTCATACCAGATCAGTTGGCGTCAACAAACCAACAGTAGACTGAACCTACTCTCATCTGTGAATAGTATGCATGCCTAGTCCTGGTGGGTCCAATTTTAATGCTCCTGATATCTCTGCAACCGGACTATTCATTGCAGTCTAGACATTGGAAGACATATAATAGGTCTGCAGGTGATAATGTTCCTTCTCCCAAACGTCTCGCTACAGTTTTTCGGAAGATCATCTGTCATGAGGTAGAAAAATACTCATTTGTCACTTATTGAACTGTAGTATGCCATTTTCTTTTTACCGATCTGGCAAAATGAACCTGTCTCCTGCAAATGTACCTCTACCACAATTTCTCCTGTACCGCTTGCTATCCATTGCAGTTATTTTAAGTGCTTTCCACATCCCTAAAACAACGCTATGGGCGATATTAAACCCTTTAGAAACATTTGTTCCATTTAGACCTCCTACAGTCTTTCCAATAATACGGCCACGTGTAAAATTATCTTAAAACATACATTTCAAGTTCATTAATTAACTATTTCTTATCTAACTTTCAATTGCACCAATAGTTGTCTCCTCGTATGAAATCCTTTAAATCTCTTATCAGTGCTATCACGTGAAAAATAAGCAAGCGTGAAAAAGAAAATTTGCTTACCCACTCCTCTTCTTTCTACAACTTGCACTTATTCTAGTATTCCACAATTTGTTTCCTTATATTTTGTGGTTGCTAATGTCATTCATTTTTAGCAATTGTCCACCAGTATATAGAACGCAATTGAACATTTCTAGCAGTAAATTACAGCTAATAATGTTGATTCATTTGTTTTCAGAGTGCCGTAGATTGAAGCAACACATTTATATGAATGTTTTAATTATTATCTCACATTATCATAAAGTTTTAATTATTTTTATAAATCATCGAGATAGCTTTATTTATTATTTCATTCTAGGGTTTAATTTTGCTAGATAAGTAAAGGGATCATGACACCGAAGTACCCTAGTGATCTTTTACTTTCCTATAAGGTTTACTGTCCTTGATAAACAAGGGTGATGCACCTTCGAAGTATCCTAGTGATCTTTCTCTATTTTCGACCCACCTTCTAGTCAATAACCCCCTTTTCCTCTCGTAATTACAGTTTAAACATATGTTTGGCGCAGCACAGCATGGTTTGGCTCTTGTGTCATAAACACAAACATTCACTCTTTAATTTATCATTCTTAAGACTTCTCTACATACTCATCATCCAGAGATATACATTTCTTGACCTTTTGAAGGCCGTCATAGTAGAATTCTTATCTTCTACGTATCGAGAATTACTTCAATCAATGGCTTCTTTAAACCAAACAAATCATCATTAATATCTGTAATTTACTACAAAATGTACATTAGGATCAATTACTATGAAGAATAAATATTATTCAAATATCTCAATTATTTCTTAGTAATAATTAAAACTTAACAATACCTTCTCGTAAAGAAATAATCAAAAATAGTAATGAATGTGAATAACTTATCAATTGGCATAAATGCTCAGAATGCAGTATAAGCTAAAATAATAGTATATGTACCGTTGCATAAATAATAAATATTAACGAGAATACCTTACCTGACATTTCGGCATGTTTTTTCTTACTAAGAAAATCAAAATCATCTTTCACCTTTAAATACTTCATTAAGCGTGTCAGTTTATCCTGTAAATTAATAAAATTAATTAACATTGCATAAATATGTCTGACTGAAATATACACTTTTTTGTATATAGTAAAATTAGAAAAAGTTAGGCACTAAATAATTTATGCAAACTTTAAGTGAAAATTTAGGAGACATGGCATTTAATAAAGTAGTCCTTCTATTTACATGGATAATTTACAGAAACAGCGAGTAAATGAAAACTACATATACATGAAACCATAGGAAACCTATCAAAAATATATACACTGATAAGCGTTTAACATGAAATTGAGGAGACTGAAATATTTTTTCGTGTTAAGCAATGTTAATGTTAAACGATGCATGCAAGTAAAAATAAATAAATAAGCTAACTGATATATGAGACATATAAACTCGTATAACTCAACATTTTTTTTTAAACAATGCCGGTAATTTTTTTGAACTGTTCCGACCAACCTGGATTTGCAAGAAATTCAGAACCTATTTGTTTAGCAAATTAATAAGTTTTTTCTAGTTACAAAGTTTCTGATATGGGAGCATTCTGAGTCCTAGCTTGTTTGAACAAAACAAGCAATGTAGTCTCTAAAAAAAAAAAAATTTTTTTTTTTTTTGCTGTTCTCATACATGTTCTGTCTGGCTCGAACATACTACGTCCAAACATTGCCATAATTATTGCCTGCTTTTAATTATTATCGACAATTTAGAATTGGTAATGTCAAACTCTTTCGACCGCTCTCTTCAACAACAAAAACAGAAGTTAATATGCTTTAATAACTAGCTTGACAGGGAATCTCTTTTGGTCTAGTTGATAAGAGCGCTGCAAAGCGACGAAAATTTCTTCAGACCCAATGGTCGAGTGTTCGAAACGCCGCCGGCAACCAAAGTCAACTCTCCCCCTTCCACGGGATCGAAAAACCATCTTTTGCCGAATTGATGACCCAGGACTTGAACAATAGATGGCAGCACAGCCTAAGTTGCATATGCTCCCGAAATAAAATCTTGCCTCTGTGTGTTTAACTAAAACGACCGCAATTAAATCACAGCTACGAAGCACTCGTCAAAGAGACCTACCTACCACTCAACTAAAGACAGTCGATGAAGCAATTAGAAACTGACGGAAACGAAACTCAATTCAACAGGGAGGGGATTTATATGAATTGCAGTAACGGCTGGAAAAGCGAGCTTCTCCATTAATATCGTTCAGAATGTTCCTCTTCTCATCATCACAATGACACTGGAAAGGGAGCAGCTGCCTTCAGCAACAACACTAAAAGTTAAAATGCCTTAATAACTAACCTGACAGGGAATCCCTTTAGGTCTGGTAGAAAAAAGCGTTGCAAAAGCAATCGACTTTTCTTCAGACCCAGTGGTCGAGGGTGCGAACGTCTTTCTCGCCATGGGGTCGAAAAATATCTCCAAAAGGTGGGACAGAAAACACCTCATCTGCCGAACCTTAAAGATTTTCGTTTTCGATTTCCCCATTTCATTGTCTGCCTTAAAGAACTCCATCTTCACTTTAAGCGGAACAATGGCTTATTTTTATTCCGATTTCTGTACATTTGTAAGCGTAAAAAATTAATTTATTTAAAATATATATATATTAAAAAAAAAACACGAAATCCATTGATTTAGATACAAAATTAACTTTCAACCAACATTCACTCATTTCAACCCAAATTCTTCAATTTCGGCACAATTTATCGACTTCCTGCATTCGACTTTTAGTCATCATTGAATTCGAAAACTAATTTAAATGTCTTGTCAATGACAATTCCAAAGACAAGGATAACCAAGCAACAGCAGTAAAAATTTTTTAATTTTGTTCGAAAAAAGTAAGTCATAAAAATCTGGGTCGAGATGTGAAATTTTTTCTTGTTCAGCCATTTTCATTTCGTGTTAAAATGTATGAAATTACATAGTATTTTGTCCGGACTACAATATTATTTCGGGTAAGCTGATTTGTCATGTTGTGACGGCAAACCATTCCTATTTGCCTCTTGTGCCATAGCTAAACTCAATTAACACTAAAAGTCAATCAAAGAGACGTTAGAACAATAAACACAGTATTTATTCATTGATAGCTAATATAACGATAATTATAAATGCTCTCCCTGACAAGGCCTTAACTATATTAACTCAATCTACCAGTAATAATCTAATTGACTCTGACCACTAAGGCTATCTTGATTTCTAGCATACATTAACCAGCCGAAAACTTGTAACAATTCCCGGCTCCGACTTCAACTCCGACTCTGGAACAATCGCTGAACACTAGAGTCACTCAACCTCTCTACGCGACTCTCAGTCTGAGTTTATATATTTCCTAAATCTCCTGCTTCACTCATTTCTACTTGCTTTCGATTTACATAATTACGTTTCATTTTTGGTTGGACAAAGGTTGTTTAGCAAAAGCAATCAATCTTAATTAAAAGTCTCCAAGGTTAGTGAAGAGAAACCGTGAAAAGCCCAATGTCACAATGTTAAGCATTAAACATTTATCTCAGTATAATTTTGTATTCACAAATACATATGACAGTCTTTTTTTTTTAAAAAAAAGGACACTTCTAATATAACTTTCGTAATTCTCATCAATGTTAGACAAAAGCGGTATCACAACATTTTAAGGTTCAAAAGGAACTTAATTGGAATGTCAATGGACTGTTAGATTCATTTTACAAACTAGGAATCTTCTATTAGAATACAAACTATTTATATAATTAAATAATATATAGTTTAAATATTCGTGTAGATTTCACAATAATATATGAATTTTACATACTTATATAAATAAGCATGGATATGTCATGAAAATTATAACATATAATTCAATTTAAATACAATTTTGCAATAATTTATAAATTGTAAACAAATCTGATAATTGTTATACAACAAATCACATTTATTTTCACAGTTGAATTATGTCATATTATTAAGATATGCAAATAAATTACTCAGATTAAAAGGAATTGAAAATTAAATTGCATGCAATACTATAACAATATTTGCTAAAATTATTACATTAACTATTTCAAATTAATATTAGACTCTACCAAATCAAGATTTTTTAAGAAAATTTAAAGTAAAATTTAAATAAAGGTAATATATAAAATTTTATACTTTATTCTTTCTTAACAGGACTAGCAGATGTCCGTGAGTCAGATATTTTTCCTTTTGATTCTCATTTAGCTTAGATGCTTTTTTCAGCTAAAAATACGAAAAAGAGAGAAACATGATTAATAGCAAAAACATTCAATAAATAAAAATAATTATTTAATTATTAAAAGACATTTGTATAAAAGTATGAATCTCGTATAAAAGCAGTAATATATTTATAATAGTTTTAAAAATATAGCTGAAAAAAGATTCAATGTTATTATTAATGTTATTCGGAAGAGTAATCTTAATTATTAATTAAGATTGCTCTTCCGAATGAAAAACCATTTCAATTATGCTACTTGATACCAAAAGAAACAGGATAATTTTATATTCTTAATGACGATTTTTTTAAATAAATGTAAGCATCGACAATAAGATTTTCCAAAATGAATATTAAAATACGTTAATTTATGTATATAACCAATCGTTTTAGTCATTTCAACAATATTACCATTGCTACTTTTTTTATAGTCGCCAAAGTTAAAAATTATCATGATGCTGAAGTATTGAAAGTTGATTTATGATTCAGGAGCGATGATTCCAGTCAATTGACCACACACAATCAAAACATAATATTTTACACTCAAAACTATTCATTACAATGTAGTTTCTATGAGGGGCAATTAAGTGGTGGGGAAAAAAAAGGATGAGAATGAGAATAAAATCTGATGAATATGTAAAGGGTACTAGGACAGTTTTTGGAATACAAATTTATTTATATAATATTTTCTAAGTAATTTCCGCTATATTCAATACATTTCCCTGTCCTCTGAAACTAATGCTTAAACCAGCGCTGACAAGTTTCAATATGGAGTAAAACACATTCGTTGTCCCAAGCCCTCAGAAAGTTCTCATCACTGGAAAATTACATCCCTTTCAGCTTCATTTTAACATGTAGAAATAGTGCAAAATCTCCGGGAACAAGATCTGGACTGTAAGGAGTGTTCTCAAGAAGGTTCCGTCTTGTAGAGGTCAAATATTCGGTGCAGGTTTTGGTGTGGTGAGCTGGAGAAGGAACAAGGCGTCCAATCTTGACTTTGGCCGCAGGTTCTTCATAGATTCGATGACTTGAGGCAGGCAATGTTCAGCGTACCACTTAGCTGTGACTGTCTTCTGTGAGCCCAAAACTATGTGCCTCACAATTTCACTCGAATTGAAAAATACAGCTATCAATTTCTTTACAAATCGGGATTTTCTGACAGCTTCAGGTGTGTCCTTCTCATAGAAGACGCAAACTTAAGTTTTGAGTCTTGTTCGGCAAATCATAATTGTACAGCCGTGCAGTGGCGGTGCTGATTCAAAAAATCTTACTTTGTTTTAAAATTGTGTAAAAGGAGACAAATATGTATGAAAATGAAATTTATTCACATTCTTAATAAAATCCTAAAAGAATAAAATCAAACATTATTTATTTATTTTAAGCTAAATTGCTACAGTTCAAGTTTAATCTATTTATTGAAAAATAAAATTAATTCTTCTTGTTTTAATTTGCGCGAAAAGATCATTTATTTTCACCTTGATCTCTGGATGACAAATAAGAAAATTTGTCTCCATTCAAAGTACTGCAAGCGTATTTATTCCGAATTCACAGTGATTCTTGGAAAAGTTTTTACTCTTTTCGTGTTGAAAAGAAGCGTTCCGCCTCTTATGAAGTCATGGAAACTGCCAAAAGTATTTTTAGCAGTTTCGTAATTTTACTAAAACACTTTCTACATCATTTTCCGAGATAAATTTCAGCAGCTCAATTTATTTGTAATATTCATGAATATCTGACCTACAAAAGAATACTTTTAGTTCTGTTTCAAACTTTGCCAATTATGGGATATGCTTCAGAGGTCAGAAATATCTTATATGAGAGAGGCTCCCTCCTAAAACTAGAGAAGTATTTCTTGTTCAACAATTTAAATGCAACTAAGTGTTTAGTAGAAAAATCCGTTATATCAACACATATACAGTCACACACTTCCTTAGCTTCTGCCATGAGTATCTTTGAAGGATTTTCCCGGTACTTTGAGTCTCAATTCGAATTTTTTGAAATTTGTTATACATACATTAACTTTAAACATGAGGCATAATCTGATGAAAAAAAAGCTCTAACCAAAACTTGAAATTTTCAACATTACAGTATTTTATCATTTCTGTTACAAAATTTCACAAGCTCTGCTTATGGTCCGTATATTGAAGTTTCACTTTGTAGAGGATGGACGTAGAATGTCGACTTCCATGTTCTTCTTGAAAATGGACACATGTTGTGGTGATCTTGAGAAGAATATTGGGAAAGCTAGAATGCGAGATGTTTGGTTTGGTTTTGCACTAGAAGGAAGAGGGCTATTGACGACGGACGACACCTGAACTGGCACTCCCTCTCTTAACTTCCACACCACACCAACTAGAATGCTAGAGAAAAAATATTCTTGCGTTACGTGTAATACTTGCCAAATTTCTCATTTTTAAAATAAGTTGATGCGCAAAACAGTGAATGAAGAGTGTCTAGTATATACTGCTTTTATTTTTGCTTGAACATTTGCTTTTTGTCTTTCATGATATTTGCGCCATCAAATGTCTGAGCTATCAGTTTTTGTCCATTTCCAAGAAGGATTATATTCTAAAATGCGTTTTGGTATTCCATTCAATAGGTACCGTAGAACACGGATCATTTATGTCATCAGCCACGTAGCTTCAAAGAAAGCTTTTCTATTTTCCGTCTTTATCTCCTCATGGTATATTTGTAGCTGGCAGCTAAGTATTTCATTCTGAATGGTCATCGAAATGCCTTTCAAGATTGTATTCGTTTAAGTGATTCTTCAAACCTGAACCTAATTTAAATGCAAAATTTACTAGTCCTCTAAATATCCCTGGATTTATTCAATCGTCTTTTTCATCATGTCCACGTAAGGAAGTATCAAAGTTTCTATAAAAGAAAATGCAATCTATTATTTTGTATAAAATATTTCACGGTTCTTTATAACCTTTATAATATGCTCATTGATTTAAAGTCTGTATGCTTCACTAAGTTTCTCCTTAATACTTACGGTTCCTAAAAGTAAAAGTGAAACTACATTGTCAACGAGCTTGTTTGACTTCTCCAGCTTTTTATTTTTTTTTTCTTTCATTTTGTTAATATTTCTAAAACCATCTTTCGTTCACGTTACATCACTTCAAAATAGCAAACGCGGGAAACAAAACAGTGCATTTTTTACTCCATAGCCACAAAGCCAACTTTTCGTTGATATAATTCAGAATTAAAGACGCGAATTCATTTCTTGTAGTTGCTTATGCCTTTCTGAGATATTAAAATATCAGGCGTTGAGCATCTCGCCGCTGGAACAGTGAAGTGCGCAGTTCCATTGAAAGATTTTTGAATCGTTTCATAAAATGGATATTAACAAAAAACTAAGGGATTATACATTGTACTTTTAAAAAAAAAATTAGAAATTTTTTTCGTTATTTTAAATGTTATCGATTATATCAAGTGCATATTGGGGTGCTGCAGTTTCACCGTGTCTATACACGCCGCAACTGCAGCCGAGTATCTTCGCCTGTCACGATGTTGTTCGCATACCGAGACTGTTTCTTATCAAACATTTTTAGCATCTCCCGACACCAAGTTACATGTTGTGTCATCTGCTCTTCAATCAATTTATGCAGCACCCAGAGTCAACAAAGTATTTTCACGTGCAAATGATCAGAGAGAATCAAACGCAATGTTGGGGCATTTAGGCTAAGATATCCTTTTATCTGCTGGTAAATCTTTCGCCAGTCTTCGTCAAACATTTTTCTTCACAATGGTAACGTATTCATCTGTAAACTAACGTCCATGGCCTTCCCGCCCTCTCAGCGTCCTGCAGAGTGAAATTTCCTTTTCAGAATTCTTTATATCACCTGAATATAGTCGTACGATGTAGACAAACATCACCTAATGCAAGAGTTATTTCTTTTAAGAACTAGTCCACGTTTAAACCACGCGCGAAGTTATAATGCTAAACTTCTCGTATCTCATTTCGCGACCACGATGCCACTTCAGACAATCACTACTAAAGAATAATTGAACCCCCGGATGTGGCGCAGCGGCTACTGTGCAATTATGATTATGGAAGAGTTTAATAAATATAAAATTTATCTTTCGTACTTCATTCATTTTTATAACTGTTATACACCATTGAAAAGAAAGTTTGTAATAATGAATTCAATTTAATGCATCGAATAGTTTTACGAGTTGTATTAATAAATTCCATTTTTCAATTTGTGAAAAATTACGAAAAAAATTGCCTACTGATAATTTTGATATAATCAGCGCTCGTATGCATGATCAGCAGTGATTTATATATATATACACATACACTCTCTGTAACAAAAAAAAAAAAAAAAAAAAAAAAAAAAAGGACGCAAGAAGAAGCTGTCCGATGCAGACAAAAATTTGCGGATAGGAAAATGTTGTACAGAATAGAAAATGATTTACATTTCAGAAAAAGTGAATTATTTATTTCAGTGAATTATTTATTGCATAGTTAGTTATAAAGTAACGAGCTCTATTCATCCACCTCTAGCCTGGATACAAGCTGCCACGCGACACGGCATGGAGTAATAAAGTTCTCTGATGGTCTCCTGCGGTATTTCTTGCCAAATTTGCTCCAATTGTCCAGCTAGGTCATCAACGTTTCCTGGTAGATGCAGTCGCCATTCCATCATATCCCAGACATGCTCAAGTGGAGAGAGATCTGGCTGGCCAAATAAGTGTTTGACAAGCTGTAAGACAGTTCATAACAACACGTGCCGTATGTGGTCTGGCATTATCTTGATGAAAAATAAGGCCAGGGTACTGCAAAAGGAACGGTAGCAAAACAGGTCTCAGAATGTCGTCGACGTACAGCTGAAAGAGTGCCCCTAATGACGACCAAAGTGGTCCGACTATCAAGGGAAATGGCACCTCAGACCGTAGCTCCTAGTTGAGGGCCTGTGTGGCGTGCAATAGTGAAAGCAGGATGGGCACGCTGCACTGAGCGTCTCCAGACACGTCTTCGATGATCGTCGGGACACAGTTGGAAACGGGATTCGTCGCTAAACACTATACGTCCCTAGTCAGCATTATTCCAACCTGATCTAGTCTAAAACCACTGTAATCTGGCTCTACTGTGTGCAGGCATGAGTGGCAGGTGGGGAGAAGGTCGGTACGGGCATAGATTTCGCTTTATCAGCCGTCTGTGAATGGTCATAGTGGACACTCGTGTGCGGGTCGCTAACTAGTCTGATGGTTAATAACGATGAATCAGGAGCTGTGATAGCTCATCTGACAATCACTCTGTCCTCCAGATCTGGTGTGGCCCTAGGTCGTGCGCTACCATCATGACGCTGAAATCTACCATTGTCCACCCACTCTTGCTAGCATCTTCTATTCGCCGCATCGCTTCGACCCATATGACGAGCGATTCTCCGATTTGCCAACCTGCCTCTTTCAATACAATGATACGACCTCTTTCAAACTCCGACATTTACTCGTAATGAGCTCGAATCCCGTGGCGAGGCATTTTTTCTGTCGTTGTAAAGTATCCTAAATCGCAATGCAACAGAAAATTTGACTATCAGATTGAGAATCGCTTCTTATATACACCTGTTGTTTGCGCAGTTCCGATGCGCTGTAGCTCCTGCTATTCATTCATTGGACACTAAATTTTAATTATTTGCATGTTCGGTCCAAATGTCTTTGCATAAGTAGTTTCATTACAATCGGGCAACTCCTTCTTGGTGAGGCGTTTTTTTGTTTGTTATATATATATACTCTGTCATTGTTTATATTATACACACACACAATATAATAAAAACAATGACAGAAGCTAAAAAAAAATTTCCGTGAAATTAATTTTTTTTTCTTGTAGTTTTGTTTTGTATGGCAAAGATCCATTCTATACTGGTTCAAGTCCATTTTCAGACTATATCGGAAAAAGATTGCTGTATGAATTAACTACATAGTTTTAGTTTTCGAAAATCATCTAAGGAGGGCACTTCAATTGCTTTGACCTATATCATCTTAACTTTTCCAAGAGACTTGCTCAATAATTAAATCTAACATCGACCTTTCTCGGCGTTCTCCTCCGACACAAGACTGTTATTGTGGCAAGCGGCCGGGTGGAGCCGTCGTTTTTGAGGGTGATCGGACTTAGCAAATTGCAACGTCAAGATTTCTACGCAGTCACATGATGTGTCTTATATCTGACTAAGGGAATAATATCTCCCACGTCTGTAGAAATTGTTACTCTAAATAGTCCTCCCCTGGACATCTTCCTTTCTTCAGAGGCTTTCCAGGGAGGACTTGACCAAACGTCCCCCTCTTGACTTTGACTTTTTGAATGATTTGAGGTTCATGGATCTGATCTATTCCATTAGCTAGATCGGATACGATTAGTAACAACAGCAACAGAACCCCTCATTTCGTGAATGAACAATGACTTATGTAAATCAGTATTGATATATAAATTAGAAATGTAATGAATGAGGAGATGATAAGATGGAGAGATAGGGCATGTTAAAAGTGCTAACAGGCGACAAAATGTTGGCGAGATTATAGTGCACATGACATTAATAGCAGAAGGTTAAGTGATCGACGGAAAGTTGATATTTGACTTGCACCCAGGAAATGAGCATTGTTCCCGATTCCGATCATTTTCCAATTACTGAGATAAGTAGATATTTTTCAGTTAATCTTTGGTTGAGGATTTAGGGTTAGCGCTCAACATTAGTAATACTCACATTTATTTTTCAATATTCTTAAACAAGAATAAAAATAGCTGAAAGATTTGTTTGTTTGACCCTTTATTGACTGATTACTTAATGAATTTCCATGGATCAGATTCTTAATAACGAAGCGGGGGCGTCATCGTTATTCGAATTAATCGTAATGAACTGAACACACACATATGTATATCACTACTTTGAAATATTTCACAATACATTTTCCGGGAAACAGCAGAAAAATTAAATAAAACTATTGAAAGTGAAAAAACAACCAATAATTGAGACTGTTCTATTGCCATACCAACAAATTCATTTGATCTCGAAGAATTCTCTCAACTAGTGCGACAGATGACTTCAAAGGACGCGAGATGTCTCCATAACTGTGCCTAAAAATAAACATAAACAGTTGCTTTACATTTATGTACATCAATACTTTATACACACACTAATAAAGTTTTAACATGAATTAGAGTCACTTGATAAATTTCAAAAACTACAAAATATAATAAAAACTAAAATCAGCAATATTTTATAAAAAAAAAAAATAATGCGAAAAATTATTAAACAATCATTAACACTTAAATGAATTTATCTAGCCATGTAGGATTTTATTTAAAGGGAATGACATTCCAGAATCTCTCGAATTCCAATTCAATAAACGAAAAATGCAACAAATGATTTTTTTAAAAAAAATACTTGTTAACTACTGAAGCCTTTATTTATATTTAACAATACTCACAATGTATCAATAATTGCAGACTTTTCGACTTGATATTTCGACTCGAGTTTTAAAGAGTATTTCAGAGAGAAATGAATATGCGATTGAAAGCAGATAATAATAAATTTATTCATCAAAATGTACTCTATCATTATCTTTATCATTATTAACACCTTCCGCCATCGGTCGAGCAGCAGATGGACGCCAGTAGTGTTGAACGATTCGTCTTATGACGCGACGATATTGTCAACTTATTCTCGTACTTCGTCCACTGACTGGATGTGTCAGAAGATAAAACATTGTGCATCGACTGAAGCAAATAATAGGCGGTGTGCTAAGTCAAGGCATACGCCGGGTGTTCCAAAACTTCCCAGGCAAACGTTACTACATGTCCTTGACTGTTTTTGCAACATAATGCCTTGGAGCAATTGCACGGGGCACAAACCTTTACTAGGAACTGGACGTTTTCGACCGATTTCTTGGTTCAATCGCAGCAATTGTTGCTTGTAGAGTTCAGCAGTTACATTTATCCCGGGGTCCCAAAAGTTCGCAATTGAGCACACTCTTTATATCCCATCAAATGCATAATTTTTTATTTATTTATTTATTTTGCGTTGAATGGCTCATTTTAGAGTTGATATTGTTGCTTCGCCGAGATTCATGAAATGCTTTTTTTTAAATTTCGGATTGTCATAACATTCATTTTCTTTTTATCTCCCATCATAATTTCCCTCAAGAAAGATTTTCTGTGTTGCCTGTTTAGCAGATTCATGCTTTTCAAGATACGCTCATCCTTGTTCCTTTCTGGTTCAATGCATGTGGTTCCCCTCTTCCTGTCTTCTGAATCTTTCCAATTGCACGTAAACAATTAGAAATCGTTTTTGTGATACTCCTAATTGTTCGGCACGTTCATTTTGCATTTGAGATGCATATTCTCCAAGCAATGCTTTCAAATCTTCACGTCGTCTTCAGCGGAGTACCACAACGTTCTCGATCGCTAAGATCAAAATCATCATCTTTAACAGTTGAGACCAAAATTCGCTTTTCGATACGATTTCCGCCCCGAGAACAGATTGATCAACATGCTTTTGCAGCCCTTTTTCTTTCGTGAAATTCGTAACGAATGCAGTGACGAACAAATGACATATCCCGTATGACATCTTTCACCTTCGAAATTTCAATTTTATTTTAACCTTTCTGACAGTTTCTGAGTTCGTTTTGATAACTCTGAACTTATTCCTATCACATGACACAAATGCAGTGTACTGATTCGTATGCTATTTCTCAGTAGACGTCGCACAAAGAGGAGCTTTACATCTCTTTACTACACTCAATAAAAATAATACAATATTTCAAACAAAAGAGTTTAATTGCTGTTGACCTTGAATTTCTATAGGAGCCTGAAGAGCAGAGCGCTCCTTTAGCCCACATCTTAATAAATTGTGCTTGGAGAAATGGATTTTAAAACTTACTCTAGAGAGAGATGCGAAAGAAAGTTATGCTATTGGCGGAACTTGAGGAATGGCATTATCTCAATGCTTGTCAGTGATGGAAGTGAAGAGATGGGAGGAGGTGCAGTGCTTGCTCGGTATGATTTAAAGTTGTAGTCTTGGTCCGATAAGAAGAGTTCCTTTTGACATCTGCGGGCCGCCGCCCCTCCTTTGACTACTACTAGCTGCCCGAATGGAGAATTTGGAAGGTATATGTGAGGTGGGGTGGAGATGTTCGGCAAGTGTTTATGAGAGAGATGAATCAGGAAAATGGATTTAAAATTTGATGGAAGATTATTCGGTAGAGAAAGTTAGAGCTTTTAAATAAAAAAAAAATATGTAATTTAAGAGAATTATATGTGCTCATAGGAATCCGAGAGGATTTGTCTAAGCCTTTTACTGTTATGAGTGACTGGATAGTTTTCAAGGTTTTTGATATTGATATAGTCGATGTTTTCTAACGAATTAAAAAAATCAATAATTTTTTTGGATATGTTTTCTGAAAGTTGTGAGTTTACGAGCTCTTAGAATTTCCTTATTTCTCATGTGGCATTTTCTAAAATTCGACTATTACTTTTAACAGCATAGACCCGCACTGCACATGGATAGGTGATAATTGGTCACATAATGGAAATGTAAATTAGCACTTTGTAATTTAAATTCATTGCAGAACTTCATTTTATGAGGGGATATACTTTATGTGATAATCTTCGGAAAAGAATTCCTTAAAAGTTCAAAATGTAATTCATGTTTTAAATTATTCTTTCTATCCTTTGAAATGCAAACTCGGTTTTTTTCCCCCGGTGAAATAATAACAATCCAACACAATAAAAAAAAATCAGTATTTAAGGATAATTGACGTAACAATATTTGTTACAACGTTTTTATGTATTTCACTTGGTGTGTGTTTGTCTGTGTGTGTATCAGAGTGTCATCAAATTTTCGACCGTTAATTTAACCAACTTCCCATCAAACTAGAGTTCTGAAACTTTGAGAATCGTTCTTACTCGCCTAACAATGCAATATTTAGACATTTGCGACAAGTTTTAACTAATATTTCAATAATTTTTTTATAAACTTAGCCATCATATAAAAACGTTGTTTAAAAAAGTTGGTTTTTATCTTGAATTATTATTTAATATTTCACATCTTAATTAAATTTTCATGTGACCATCTGTATTAAGTGATCATCTCTATTAGTGAAATAAAATATTTTTCTTTGCTATTTCAAATTTAATTTCTTTTGAAAGACTAAATTCAATACAACTGTTAATTACATAAACTTCAAAAGTGTAGTATTCTTTCATTTTCTTTTTATTACCAGAAATTTCGGATCATAACAATAAGTTTCAATGTTTTTTTTTTTTAAAAAAAAAAAAAAAAAATACAATTGTTCTTAATAATCCTCCTCAGTAAAACTATAATTTAGACTATGTACAAACCCCCACATGGTGTGAGATGTGAAACATTGAATTTTGAACTTGTACAAAACGATTTTGAAAAACACTTAAATGAAGATATGAAATGAAATTGTAAGAGGATTTGCGTGATGTGAAAAGTGTTTTTATTCTTCTAAAAGAAGTCATTACTTAGTGAATATGAATTTGAGTTCAGCCAGAGTAAACTTTAACTGTCCAAGATTAAGCAAATTGTAAGAGTTTTTCAATACTGAAAAGTAAAGACACGAAGGGGTACAATACTGAGTTATTTCAACAGAATAAAATACACTAAATATGCTGGAGAATGTCTAACAGTATTATCAATAATGCGCGTGGCTCTTAGTAATACAGGTTTCAAAGTGTATAAAAACAATAAGTCCATGAAGCTAAATTGTAAAACCAAAGCTAAAAAATTTAACTGTTTAAAAGTTGTTTTTGATTAAAAGAAATGTTGAATTCATGCAACCAAAATTTGTAATTCACAGATTAGTTATAATTGACAGTTGATCTAAGTCAGTGAGACGAATTATACGAATGACATTTACTGAATTGATTTATCACAGAAATAAAATGATTTTAAAAAAATTGTACATATACATAGTGTATATAATATTGAAAAAAAAAATCATTTTAAAAACGGCTACTTTTTTCATTTTATTACCAAACAATTGTTTTTGAATTTAATTCAATACATTTTCCCTCCAGAATTTTGATTTTCAATAACTTTTTTTAAAAAACTATCACATGAATCGACTGGTATTATTTTAATTTATTTTAGAAGAAATCAAATAACCTGTAATGTTTCAAAATGAATTATACAGCAATATATTTAATGTTCTATTTCATGCTTGTCTCATTAATTTGAATTTTTTCCGTCTTTATGAAACCCAAACTTACAAATTTAAAATAAATATGTACCTATACATATCTAATTCAAATTCAAAAAAAAAATAAGTTAATTTATTTTAATAAAACTACATAGAGTTAATTTTATTTCAATTTGTTGAAAAAATATTGTATGAGTGGCCCAGAAAATTTAATTTTTTTGCAATGTGGCCCTCAAACGGTCATAGTTTAGACACCCATGTTCTATACACTTGTACGAGGAAAATCTTACCTTTTTAATTTTGTAACTGGAATTTATTTTCTACATTTTTGTTCAATATAAAAGCGCCGATTTCACAACCACAAATTCCTACTAAGGAGTAATAGATCCATCTTCTCTTAATACCTCAAAAATAAAACTATACAACACTTCTAACAAAGTTCAATAAAGAGAATATATATACACCAAAAACATTTTCTCTTTTTAATGTCATAACTAATTTCTTAATAGGAAATAATAAATTCGCTTTCGCTTTCCAATAAAAAAAAACAATACGAAACAATTCTTTATAAAACAAAACACAAAGATTGGTGGAAAAAGTTTTAATTTAACCCCAAAAGCTTGTGTTCTCTTCATCAACGAAATAACTTAAACCAAGAATGGTCATAGGCGGTAGAAAATACCGCAGGTGTATAATACTATCAACTGAACCTCAGCTCACTACTCGAAATTCCGCCTCAAACACTGCATAAATTGAAGTTTGGGGAAAGAGAAATCAATTTCGGGCCAAAGACAAGGATGGAGTAAACGAGGGGACATTAAAGGGACCAGCTGTTGCCACCGCTCGCATCGTTAGGTCTCCCCTGATGACAACTTCATACATCCTTCAGCGCGGAATCGCTCTTCATTTGGGCCTTACTGTTCAGGAGGTTGAGAAACTATTTTTGGCAATGCAGCGAGACAAATTTTTTGATTTGGCGAAATCTTTGGGTTCGGATGTGAATTGAAGATTACAGGAACAAATTATTTTTAATCACAATCGCCGCATACAGCCTTTAAAATTAGAGAATGAGGGATTCATAAAAAGCGTAATAATTAATATAATCAATCAGTATATCATATAATCAAATAAGAAGCATCGTTTATAATTGGCCGATGGATTGAAGGCAGATATCTTTTTTTTTCTTCAAAACTTCCAATGTTTCAAAGTGAAAGAATATTTCTATGAGCTTCTTAAGAATATGAATGGTACATTAACAATTAAGAATTTTGATGCTTCCGGAAAATAAAATCCAAATGTAGAAATTTAGAGGCATGGGAGCATTTTAAGCACAAGCGATAATAAAGCGTATTATTTAAATTGATTGTTTATTAATGTCCCACTTAGAAGCAACAAGAGGGATATTGGACTTAGTACTTTTGAGCCTTATTTAGAAATATATTGCTTAAATGATTTACACTTTATTAAAAATAAACGAAATAGGAATATAATCAACGATTCGTGATCCCTTACATTCACATTGTGCAATATTTATGGCTTATCATGTAGATTAAAAACTGGTGGATTTACAGTAAATCATATAAATTTACGATTACTGAAATGAGAATATGTTGATAATTGAGATACTATACAATAAAGAGAAGCAATTAATTCTATAAGGAGATAGAAAGAATGACAGTAACATAAAAACTGCACTGAATACTCTTAAATATTTGCATTTTTGTTTTAAAAAAAAAAAGACTAACATTGTCTAACGGCACAGAAAATTTCAATGAATATTTACTGCAAATATATACCAATGTATTAAGTTTTTCAATTAATCAAAATCATTTTATAAGAATGTAGACGACGAAATGATGCTAACATTTCTTTTAAAACGAAAAGTAGGATTTACATAATGCATCCCCCAATTTTTTTTTCAAAGTAATAAATACGGAGATTTAAAAAATTTAAAAAATTAATTAAAAAAAAACGATTCATAGAGATTTTTGATTTAAAAATTGAATGTTAGTCAACGTCGTAATCAGAAGCAACACAAGGAATATTGGCGACGGATCTCGTGTAATTCTGAGTCTCGATTGAGTGACGAGAAAGACATCTGAACTGGCCCCTCTCTCTTCAGACTTCAAGACCACGCCAACGGGTGGATGGGACCTCGAAAGATTTAATGTGCTTGAGCTCCATTACACAGCAGGTATTTAGTAGCGTCAGAGTTTGAACCTCTAACTCGACAGAAACAACAACGGCCACGAGTTCGCGACCATGACCACTAGGTTATCGCGGCTACTTCGATTTAAGAAAATACGGACATGAGAAAGCTCTATGTGTTAAAACTCTGAAATTTCAAAGAAAAATTTAACTATACAAAACTAAGAGCCTTTATTTCCATTGTAAACTGCTAGATAGTATATTTTTATTATTATTTTCATAAAATACAATTTTATTAATCCGACATTAGATGCAATAAGATATTTCGAGTAAAATTTTACGATTGAAAAAAAAAAAAAAAAAAAAAAAAAAAAGATTTTCTTTCAAAGCCACTGATATTCGATATAACCCCATTTTAATAAATAAGAATTCACAGACAGGTGATTGTTGAAAGGAATCTTTTTCATTTATTTATGAGACAAATCAATAAAAATATAGTTTTTATAATACCATACATATTAAAATAAATCAATGAGTAAATATGGAAAAAATAGCGTCTCATTTTCTAAATATTATTTTCCTGTGAAATAACCCATATCTTGTATCGTCGAATTTCTAACTTCACTTTAGTTATTTTAAAGATTAAATAAAATTACATTCATAAATCAATAATGCTTCAACAAATCAAACGTATCAATCAGAAATATATATAATATCATTGATATATAATGCAAGGGTTATTAATCAAGTACAAATAAAGATAAAATTATATATGCAGAGCATCAAAACATAATATTGCAAAATAATTATACGCGAAGTTTTGCAAAGATAGATTTAGTCATTAAATGTGCTACCTTTTTTTTATAATTATTAAATTATTAATTTGAATATTAGAGTTAAAGCAAACGCTAAAATATTGAAGTGGACAATAATATTCTTTTAAGGTATTAAAATTTAAGGGAACGATAAATTACTGAAATTAATACATTTTAAGCAAAATGTAATTATTGCTGCAGTAAAATGAAAAAACTATATGAAACGTAGCTTACCTTTATTAAACTTTTATAATAAACTAAAAAAAAATATTCGACGTAAAGTTTTGCAAAGAATAGATTTAGCAACCTACAACAAGAATAGATTTAGGCTTCCATCTACCCGCCATTCTGATTTCGCCGACGTAATGTTAATCCTATGGAATTTCGACTTCAATTCTCACCTCTTTATTATTTGATCTATTTGAATGCAATAAAGTGCATTTGAAAGAGCAAAAAATAATGAATGCTTCTGTGGAATTACTTTTTTTCTAAGATTCTTAAAAATATTTTTATTTTATTTATTCGTTTTTGAGTTTTCCGATCTTTAAAGAATATTTTCAAATGTTTTTAAAAATCTTAGGAAAAAAGTTATTCCACAGAAGCATTGATTATTTTTTGCTCTTTCAAATGCACTTTATTGCATTCAAATATATCAAATAATAAAGAGGTGAGAATTTAAGTCAAAATTCCATAGGATTAACATTACGTCCACGAAATCAAAATGGCGGCTAGACGGGAGCCTTAACTGCCGTAAAATGAAAATGAACAAATCACGTGCATTTAACTCGTTATTTTGAAAATTGGTCAGTGACACCATTTTGTCGTTGATTAAAACAATAGTTCACGTGGTAACGTGGAAAAATATAAATTAAACAGAATAATCCTGAATTATACGTTAAAATAACTAGCAGACTAACTTAAATATAACTAGCAGAGTTTACAGAAATGACATTGAATTCGATAAATGCTGTAGGTGGTGTCAAGTTTATCTTTAAAGATGCATTATTATTATTTTGATCATACAGTACTCTCCCGCTAATCCGATTGATATCGGATCAGAGTACCGCTGGATAACCGAAAACGCCGCTTTATTCCAATGAAGCAGAAGGCATAAAAATACGTTTGTAAGGCTTGTCTGCCTGTGTACAGACGTCGGGTTATTAGTAGGCAGAAAAAGTGAAGTACAGGATTATAGAGGAGTACAGAAAAATTAAGTGATCCATTTCTTGCGGATCAATGATTTATCAGTCGCGTAATAACGCACGAAATCTGATGCCATTAATATTTGTAAATCAAGATTTTCCAGCAGGCCCAGTTTATGAAGAGAAAGCCTTCATTCATAGTAAGAATTGATAGAAAGAACAAAGAATTCATTTCAGCATTTAACATATTCTTCATTTAAAAATATGCTCTCACCTTGTCAAAATCTAACTGTATTGTTAATACAAATTAAAAACACACACACTTTCTATTCTTCACTAACAGCTTTCCATTTATTGTGGAATTGAGCAAATAGTTGCATCCACATACATAGATAGTTTATTTTTTACAATCAATTACCAAAATAGAATTTCCATTTTCATATTATTCATTTTAAACTTATAAAAATATCTAACACAAATTTTTATTAAATCCTTGAGATTCTAAATCTCCTGTTACATAATTAATCTTTATACCACCAGTAAAACAAAAATTTAGTTAAAAGTAGGAAACGAAGTTACTTTGAGCGAATGGACATAAAACAAATTTACCGCCAAATTGGCGACTTCTACACAATTAGAATATGGTAACCCTTCTGATGGCAGTCTGGTAAGCAAATCGCGATTCGGGATCCAGGCGGCTCTCGTGCTGTTGCGGCCCCTATCAATTTGAATTTTAGGATTTCTTTTGCCAAACGTGAAAGAAACTTCTAATAATCTAGTTATCATCAATACAGATCCCTTCCTTTTCGAGTCTCGACAAAATGGATTTAGCTTTTCCCCCTCCCCCTACAAATCTCTTTTTGAAGAAGTATACGAAAATAAATTACTTCTTTTATTCCAGTTTTTGCAATAAAAAATACAACTAGTTATTTGGATAACTATTCAATACAAAACTAGAAAGTTTTTTGTGGAAGAGAAAATTCAAAAAATAATAAAAAAAAACTGGAACATTTGTATTTGTTTCCTTTGTTCCATGCCGTAGAGTTCATGTTATGATAGAATTATGAACTCTGAAAACATTCTTGGAAATATTTATTGCGAAATATTTTTTTAAATCAGATAGGAATATAATTCTTGCTAAACTATAAAGTTAGATTGAGTAGAGAAATTTTGAATTGATATTTAAAATAGCAACTCTCAGATGATTTACAAAATATATTTAAACAATTGTTATCAGACGAAATGAAAAAGTTGAAAAAAAGTGGACTAATGATTAAACATTACTCAATGTTTATAATACTGCGAGTTTAATACGTATACTAGGAAACTTTCACGAAGTGTTCTAGCCTGGTCGTTTTTTAAACCTAAAATTATTGAATATTGACTCGTCTGGTTTTGGCATCAACGGTTCACTACTGTGAGTGAGAGAGATATAGAGAATGATTAGAATAATCAGACATTATATAAGCTTCTGAGCTCTTTTTCACATATTATCCCCCTTTTCAAGAACCCGAGAAGGATTTCGATACATGCAATTAACTCCCCCCCCCCCTTGTAATACTTCAACAGGAAAAATTAATTAACTCAATATTTGATACATAAATATAGTCATTTATTGATGTTTTAAAGAGGAAAAGATAAACAAAATTTATTGCGATTCAATATTTTAGAAACAGAGACACAAGTTAATTTTTCTTCACCGATTTTGATTTATTCATATACCTGGAAAATATACAAAAATGAAAACATACGAAAAACATTGTATTTGATCAAAGTATGATCAATTTCAATGAGGAGTGTGGTCAACTCTAACAGCCTGCAGGCACAACAGCGATGCTTCAGGCTCAAAATAATAGCGTTAATTAATTCAGTAATATTTATGGCAGCAAAGCGCATTTCTTTTTCAAGGTAGCTCGAATAATCTAAATAGCTGCAGGGGTAAGCTGAGTGCTATATTATACTTCTCTGATGCATCCCGAACATGCTCAATTGGTTCAACTCCGGAGAACTCTCTGGCCAATAGTCATCTACCAAAGGTAATTTTCTCTGCAAACTGTGCTCTATATAATCCACAATTACTGTCTATAAGATGAAAGAGCTACCCTCTGCATATGTGTTAAGACAAACGATTGGATCCAGAATGTTGTTTCTATACAATTGAGCACTGATGATGCATCTTGGGAAAACATACAAGTCAGTGTAGAATCCAGAGATAAACATTCCCACACATATACAATGGACACACCAAATCTGTCTCTTTCATGGATATGACTGAGATAATAGCGGGTTCTGTCTCTCGTCAGACCAAAAATATTCCTGAGTCTTTTAGCAAACAAAATCTGAACTATTGAGTACAACGTACAGACCTTCACTGACTCGCACTGGGTGTCTAATGAAATATTTTAGTTCATCAGTGACGTGATGCGAGAGGTGCACACTATGCTTGATGTCTTGCATGCAACTCTAATTCTTGAAACCTTCTGCGCTTAGTCAATTCGGATATCAGCCTTTCAGTGACTGCTACAAGAGAAGATCTGAGGTGGGTTAGTGTCGCCGTTCTGTTCCTCCTTGCAGTTGGTTGCAAATAGTGGTAACCTGCTACACTTGTAGCTCTGGATCTTTCTCGGCTGTAATTTCTAGAAGCTGATTTTGTTCATAGAAATGCAGTTCACAGTCCATGAATTACAGAAAGGTTCCCATTCAACCATTTTCCTATATAGGATTGACTTTGGTCACTTTCTCTTCGCCCTTTGACTCACTAGAGAAATTCTTCAAATATATGATGTCAAGAACTCGTATCTAAAAAACAACCATCTTGAAATTTCAATGAACAATTTCTACTAGAAAAAAATGCAGATGCTTTTAAAGACCGTTTTTGGTCACGACGAAAACGTTAACTGACGTTAAACGACAGTAACCTCACACATTTGCATATCACATTCTAATGCAGCGTTACTTCTCACGTATACAGAGTAATTTGCACGAAATTTTCTTATTACTATTAATCTTCGGAAACCATACATACATACATATATATATATATATATATATATATATATATAT
>BMAW01130173.1:694144-803123 GCA_019974015.1 Nephila pilipes | reverse complement strand
CTTTATAAATCTCTCTCTCTCTCTGTGTGTGTGTGTGTATTTGCACTTAATGCTTTTAATTTTTTCGCAAATTGTTTCCATTAATGATTTTAATAATTTCCTGCGTACACCAGTGTAACTTCGATGCTATTGAGCATATTAATTTAAACCAAGTGAGTCAATATCGCTCTCATATTGTGTATAAAGTTACTATTTTAGTTCATGACGAAAGAAAATAAACATGCGATTAAGATGTTTTGCATGGAACAAAGCAATCAAGATCCTCAAGAATTACACAAAGAAAGGTCTGATTGATAAAAGATTTAGATTAATAAAGCCTTTCTGGAAACAACGTGGCATTTATTCTATTAAATTATGTATCTATTGTGAGCTATGTATATTTTATTTTATTTGGCTTAACCGTGAATTTTTTAAGATCGGACAAGAGATGTAGACCTTTCCTGTAATTGACGAGTTTGGATCGATCATTTTAAATTTAAATCATTTAGAATTGCTGAGTAAGAAATAACTCATTAAAGAATTTTTTTTTTTAAAATTTTTGATTTTTGTTACGATATTGTATCTTATGAATGTCCCATAATAAGAATTTTATTTTGAAAATAAAATGTAAGTTGAAACTTCGTGACAAATCTGTCATAATGTTTATTATAAAATAGATGTGAATTTCTTTTTTTTATTTCATCCAAATCGAATACCTAAATGAACTTAACTATATTTAACTACTGAATAATATTAATACAAACCTATACTTCAGTAAGTTCAGTTAAAAACTTTTATTTTATTCTATTATGGAATCATTGATTGTATATATTATCTTACGATGTGTGTATGCATGCTTAAAACATGCACTTGAAGTAATTTGAATAGATTTTCTTATAAAAAAAAAAAGTAGTTTTCTGTTGAAGTGTTCATCTGGTTTTTTTTTTTTTTTTCTTTCATCCTTAAAAATGATAGTCAATTCATTTATCACTATGATTTGAAAATTGAGATTCACTCAAACAATATTATTACAGCATGTAAGATTTCTCCGTAAATTTCAACTCATTTTATATTTAAATAAGAGAATAATGAATTAAAAGTGTGATGCAAAATAGCATTAAAAATGGATAATTTATTCATTTACTTAGAGAAATTTTAAGCATCTACTTTTTCAAGTTATTCGTAATAGTAATTTACTTAGTATATTTTTCGTAGATTTTATATAAAAATCTGCATGATCGATTAATATTTTAATTGTCTCGTCAGATGCACAAAATATATACGTATAATAGATACTGAATGTAATATTAGCTTTTAAAAAGTTTGCATAACGTACACCCCGGCTTTAAGCGGCACGCCTTTGAATTTCCGCGCACCTCGACGCTGCTGACGCGACACGTATCATAAGCTTGCGCGATCGCCCGTAATATGTTAATTTTGTCAATAGTTCTCTAACAGATAATTTAAGAATACCTTACTATATACTGCTTTGCTTAATGTATTAACATTAATTTTGATACGCCAGAATACTATCCAATTCATCCTATACGTATAGTTTTATTTCAACAATAATAGTTGAAATTAGAAAGAACACATACTTTATCTCTATTAATTTGAAATTTGATTATTGAAAAGATTATATTCATAATGGTTCTTATGCTTATAAACATATTTCCAATCGTGTTAAAATGTCTCTGTGATTTTGCTTTAGTTCATATAAATATACTGACTAGTACAATTTAGTACAATAAATTTCCTACATAATTTTAATAGTCTGCCAAATTATTTATCAACCAAAAAATCTCGTAAACTTTAAACGACATTTTTTAATGAAGATTGTTCATCGTATTTCCGTAGAGCATAAATTATGTCAATCACCTCTGTAAGCATATTATAGAATAATCAATTTAATTAAATTGATGCAACAGACTACAAAAATTTGTAACATCAAATTTGTCTTAATTGTTGAGTACAATTGGATAAATTTATACAGGATGTGTAAAAGACTAGTATTCGAAGAAGAATTCTGTTCTTTAAAATAATTTAATGAGATTACTTAAATGTTTAATTATTACGTTTAACTTTTGCCGCCAAAACTAATATTCATTATGAGCCATTTTTTTTTTTTTCATAAGTTTTACTGAATTTTTTTTTAATTTTTTATAAAAGATATTATAATGTTATGCGTAATGAAAACATATATCAACATAACAGAAACATGTGATATCATCCAACGAGATGATAAAAATTTCATTTAAAGCAAAATGTCCTTATCGAGCATCTGGTGTAAAGAATCTGATATTTTCTGAGTAGTTCAGGCATCGGAACTAGTTAATTTATGTCGGTACAATAACCATCTTTCTTTGCTCAGTTTTGAATGTGGCTCAATGATCGGTCATACTAGCAACGTCAAATCTTTTTTAACAGTCTTTATACCGTTTCTCTAAAAGTTCCAGTGAAGTGCGAATTGTTCTTATTTTTGCACTGGGTGAAGCTCAGATGAGAAATATTGCCTAAGTCCTATAAGTCGGTGAATAAGCAATTATGTTATGATATAACTTTGAAATGCTAAAATCATTGTGATGCTCTAGATTACAATAATTCCAAGCATTACGTTGAAATTGTTTGGTAAATTTTAATACTACAGAAGTTTTAAAAAAATATAACAAGCTGTATGAGAGGAAATCCTTTTCAATTAACTCTAATAGCAAATACGAGTACTTAATTATCTTTAATAAATTCAGGAAAAATTGTAACTTAAAATTTTTGTAAGAGAGAACATAATTTTTTAATTATTTATTTTTTGTTATAGTTTATACAACTACTGGAAGAATATATAGGTACTCCACAATCTCAGAGATCACTCAACGGATCAAAAACTGATTTAATAGGCAGATTAGATCGTTCTTCTTTGCGATTAGAAGTCGTAACTCGGTTAGGGACTGGAACACTGAATTATTGTCACGGCAAAGATCCTCATCCACACCTCTTCAGTCTGCTCTGCAAAAATCCTATCCACATATTCTCGATTGACTCTCAAGCATATGCGTTATTTTCGTATTAGCAATTACGGTGAATGTTGTCCTACGGGAAAGTTTTTGACAACTATTCCTTTTGTGTACATGAAGAATTTTCTTTTACATACAGTAATTTTTCTCAAATAACTATGACGCATTTTCTGTTACGAAGTCTAATACTATCAGATAAATTCATTAGTAGATCTCTATTTATACTACGAAATATTAGGTCTCCTCGAACCTTCTAATCTATACTATTCTAAGTTCTTTGGAATCGTTCACGTATACGATGTTTCATCATTAATTAGCTGGCATCTTCTATTCTTGTTTAATTATGCGATATTATCTAATATTTCATCTTGTACATATATAATCTTATTTGTTGGAAAACTTTTATGCGTTCAATTTACCAAAGTCCTAAGGTTAGTGAAGGAGATAATCCTGAATATCCTACGCTCACGCGACTAAAAAAACCGGAATTTCCGTCATTATCACAATTATTAGGCTTGTTTGACCTGAGCTGAGAGTTTATTCTCGGTCTATAAAATATAAGGTGCAACAGTTGGACGGGGTAGTGGGATTAACGCTTTGATTTTAAAAGACCACATTGCATTAACGGTGCATAAGCGGAACATGAATAAAATAATGAGTCTTATGCTTGCAATAGTAAAATTTAACAATCAAATTAGAATCTCTGCTTATTAAAACGTATATTTTTTTTCCGTCATTTTGTAGTATAGTAGTTATTAATTATAAATTCAACAAAAGGAATCAATTTTGAAGGATGTTAGAATTAATAGATACGAAGTAAGTTCTTTGTTCAGCCATGAAAAAGTTTGAGAGTGGCCGGCAGAGGAAGAGTGATTGGTTCTTAACACATCGAATAGTTTCATATGTAGCCCAGAAATATTGTATTAAAATTCTTTGCGTATTTTTAAATTAGAATAAACATTAAGAAAAAAAAAACATCGAGTAGCATATGGAAATCGGTCCATAGAAGTAAATTTGTTTAAAAGACTTTAGGGCAAGGGACCGTCAGTTGATAGTCAATGACAAGAACGATCCAGTGACGAAAAGCGACTTGAAGGTAAGATCGCATAGAAAGATTATTACCCCAAAACACGAATTTAAAGTCAAATGTTTCAAGAGGCCCATGAGGACACAACAATTGTCGTAGTCAGTTTGGAATAATGTTAAACTGTTGAATAAGTGAAGGGTATGTTAAATACTAATTGAATAAGAAGTAGGTAAAAGACGAACTTTCCTCGAAAATATTTCGAGATGGACATGTTTGGTACTCAACTTAGCTTAATTAATATCTAGCCGAGCATTCGTCCTATGTTTCTATTTAAATTCATGTGCAAATAATGATCCAGTTGTTGCACTTTTGCATCTAAACCACAAGCTCAAAATATTGTGTGGCATAATTTATATAAATGATTGTGAAGTGTTAAAAATATCTTCTCATCGACTTGTTTGAGTTCCTATTGGAAGCGAAGAAAAAATCCGGTCATAATTACACTTTTTTAAATAGATTAATTGGTTTTTAAGTGCTTTGGAAACAGAATTCAAACTCTTTTATTTTCAAGAAAAATGCGATTCTTGTTTTTTGTTTTTTTTAAAAGCTTTTCATGTTTTAATGGTTATTTATATTTATTATCAAAATGAGACTTTTTTTCCGATTGTGATATAATCGTTTTTGACAAAACTAAAAATGTACATTTTTTTTTAACTCATGAAATGCTCATCCTTGAAGAAATTTAAACTCAATCATGCGTGGTTAAATGCGGAACGGACATACTGTATTTTATTATTTTATTTCTATTCTGAGTTGGCCTAATCGTGCGTAGGCTAAACTAATACTAAAACGACTAAAAGATGGAGGAGCTTAAAATGGAAACAACAGAGAATTAAGATAAAATTATTAAGGTCTGAAATACAGTGTATTAAATCTCGTACATTGGCATGTAGTCAACACGATTAATTATTAAAATATTCTGCTTTCATTCGTAGTACGTGAATGTAGTTATGCAGTAAGTATAAGTTAAGTTTAAAGCTGTATGTATATGTTAGAAAACTGAATATTTTATATAATTATCACTAAATAATTATTTAAATAACTTTTAAAATTACATATTCTTTTTGTTTTGAAATTCCCATTTACCAGTCGTTTTGAATTCTTGAGCGTAATGAGCTTCTATTTATTTTTCAAATCTTATATGTTCAAAATGAATTCACCATGATTATTATCTCACCCGAAAGAATAATATATGAAAGCGTTGTTTGTTTAACTTTTACAATTTTACAAAACGGATGGATTATTAAAATAGACACTAAAGTAAGCTTTCTAAAATGGAAGGGAAAAAAGCAAAACTCTGCGTATTTTTTTTATTTTTTTCAGGAGTGTTTTTATTGACTTTCCTCGATAAATATAATTCTCATTTATTACTCCCCCTCTATGATACTTCACCTTTCTTGCTACTGCCAATAACCCAGCTGTTTTTTCTGCTCACAACGAGATTTTACAAACATTTTTTTTAAACCTTTTTTGTTTCAATTTAATAGAATAATGTAGGCTATCAATAAAAAGCATGATAATTTTTTTTTCCTTATAGTTTTAACTGTTTCATGTGTTTGACATTTTGTTTACGTATATACTTATTAAATTTTTATAATAATATATAATTTTGCTGTTTTAATTTTCTTATTGAGGATTTAGCAAGCGTCAGCAATTCGCTCTGTCTATGTCATCACTGTCGGATTACGGAGAGAGATTACTGTATTATCAACTCAAAACGAACAACAGATGAGGAGTCTTAAAAGGAAGAACGTGCTGTCATGTTTGAAAATTATTTAGTTAATTATGTAATTATAATTACAAAATACATTAAGAACTTTTCACTGAATCATCATTCCTGTTATTCAAAAACCAGTGACTAGATGCATATTACACTTTGCGGTTTAAATATTTAGAATACAGTTTAAACAACATACTTTCGAATGAAAACACGTAAGTTTTAGGATTTACATGGAACCGACTTTGTGATAAAAGTTTTTTTTGCATGCCAACGATTCTTCCACCCTTTATTTATCATGTCAGATTCCTTTTTTATTTATTAGCGCTTCGTTTTCCAGCCATTTTAGATAATGGATATATAATTTATTCTATGGAATTTTTATTCAAATTCTAACCAAGTAGACTTTTGTATTTTTTTTTCTTCGAGTAGAATAAAATGTATCTCAAAGCACAACATTTACTGAAATATGTTATTACATTTTCTATTTTGAAATTACTTTTTGTCTATTTTAGTGAATCGTTTTTGTGTGTGTTTTTTTTAAAAAAAGCTTAAATTTTTTTTTAAATACTTTCAGAGAATAAAGCGTTATCAGACAGAAATATTCAGAAATTTACATTATTTAGTAAATTCTTCCATTGAACTAAATACAATATTTTAGATTTGGTAAGTTTAACCAAATATTCAACTGAATTAACATTTCAGTCACAAATTCAAAATGCTGAGAATAACGTTCACAAAAATGCTACTAGATTGTCAACTGAAATTAAAATTTCAATGAGCTCATGTTGGATTATTTTTAATGAATTTATTTTATTAGATTCTCATCTCAAATTTTGTTTCTTACCAGCTGATTGTTTGCACCCCTGATTGGATTAGGCAAAACTTGCTCATCAGGATTGTTAATCTTCACTGTGAAATCTATGAAAATATTTTCAATGCAAGGATTTAAAACTTAAAGTAAATGAATTCATAAATGACTCTTTATTGCTAAAATTTGTTTCTCTTACGATTGATCTAATCCTGGGCGAAGCGTAGACTTTAAATTCTCTCTCAGTAAACTTCGAAGTCCACCCTAGAAATTTTAAAAGTTACATGCTCCAAAATAATCCTCATCACCCTGCTGATTGCTGATATTGATTAAAATTACACTTAGGTTTAACGATATACCTGATTTTTTTTAATACGATATTTCTAATTTACAGATGAATTTTAATGAGGCATTTTTGGGAATAAATTCACACTGCTTTTCAGGAGATATTTCCGATTTCTGTACTATTTGTTCAGATTTTGAAAATATTTATTTAATATAATTACGATTATAAACAAGACTGTCCATAGGCGTTTTGAAACTATTCTAATCCACATCAAATGTCACTATTCTTCCAAAGCACCGCTCAGTGTGAGAAGGTGTGGTTCAGCCTATTTCCGTTTTATTTTATTTCCTTCTGCTACTTTTTCCCTCTTTCAGCACGGAGAGAGAGATCTGGATTTTGAGGTTTGCCTTCATTTCCGGAGATCTTTCCCATTCTGATGGGATCGAAAGGAGATTTTGTCTCGCTTTGCGGTTTCACTATCCTAACTTCCTTCCGATCGAGTTACGCCCGTGGATGAGATTTTACGTACCTACACCACAAAGAAGGCCATTGAAAAAATTCTCGTATTCTTTTTACTTTTTTTTCTCCTCTATCCTTTTCTAAGAAGAGTTTTAGGATTTTTTATTTCCCTTTTTTTTATATATTGTTGGAAGTTTAAGTTAAATTCGTAATCCTTAAAATCCGGTAGCCATCTCTTTGATCTATCGCTTGGTTTCTGGTTTTGTAAATCTGTTTATTCTCTTGTGAAGTAGTGATCGTGAATCAGTTTTATGATTTTGAAGCATTGTCTATAAAAATAATGTATCTGAAACGTAAGAATTTTTTTTTTTTTTTGAAGAATGTAAAAGCAATGTAATAAGAGAACAGAATTGTGTGTCTTTTTAGAATTTATTTAATCTTTTTTTTAAAAAAAAAAACAGATTTGGGTACTTATATATATATATATATATATATATATATATATATATGTGATGTATAAAGGTATGGTTTCCGATAATATCCAGTGAGGAGTAATAACTCTGTCCAATTGGATCTGAAAGATGGTGTGGTTTTCATCGTGTCCAAGTAAAATACGAAATATATGACCACACCAAGCAAACGTATGTTTCTCTACCTATAATGGAAGTCATTAAGCTTTTATTTAGAGACATGGCAAATCCAGAGTTTCAAAGTAAATGTCTTTATGGGATAACACAGAATCGTAATGAACCTGTGAATAGTGTCATCTAGACTCATATACCAAAAACTGTATTTATCATCACCGAAACCTTAAAATTTTTCATTTTTGACGCCGTTTCTTGCTTTAATGTATATAGTTTAACATTGTGTCATACTTTATGAAGAAATGAAATTCATCTAAGTCATCACTGTATGAAAAGTGTGGAGGAATGAGACAAAAAATACATTATCGACAGAGAACGGAAACCATACATATATATATATATATATATATATATATATATATATATATATATATATGAGTACCCAAATGCATGCTTTGTTGTTTTTTTTTTAAAAAGAATTAAAGAATTAAATAAATTCTAAAAAAGACACACAATTCTGTTCTCTTATTACATTGCTTTTACATTCTTCCAAAAAAAAAAAAAAAAAAAATTCTTACGTTTCAGATACATTATTTTTATAGACAATGCTTCAAATCATAAAACTGATTCACGATCACTACTTCAAGAGGAATAAACAGATTTACAAAACCGAAACCAAGCGATAGATCAAAAGTGCAGCTACCGGATTTTAAGGATTACGGAATTTAAACTTAAACTTCAAGCAATATATAAAAAAAAGGGGGAAATAAAAAAAAATCCCTAAAACTCTTCTTAGAAAAGGATAGAGGGAGAAAAAAGTAAAGAATACGAAGGGGAATTTTTTTCTTCTTTGGTGTAGGTACGTAAATCTCTCATCCACGGAGCGTAACTCGATCGGAAGGAAGTTAGGATAGTGCAAACCGCAGCGGGACAAAATCTCCTTTCGATCCCATCAGAATGGGATAAAGATCTCCGGAAATGAAGGCAAACCTCAAAATCCCAGATCTCTCTCCGTGCTAGAAAGAGAGGGAAAAAGTAGCAGAAGGAAATAAAATAAAACGGAAATAGGAGCTGAACCACACCTTCTCACATTCTGGTGCTTTGGAAGAATAGTGACATTTGATGGTAGTTAGAATAGTGTTCAAAACGCTATGGACAGTCTTGTTTATGTACGTAATTATATTAAATAAATATTTTCAAAATCTGAACAAATAGTACAGAAATCGGAAATATCTCTTACTGAAAAGCAGTGTGAATTGTATTCCAAAAATGCCTCATTAAAAATTCATCTGTAAAACTAGAAATATCGTATTAAAAAAAATCAGGTATACGTTAAACCGTAAATTGTAATTTTATAATATATATCAGCAATCAGCAGGTGATGAGGATTATTTTGGAGCATGTAACTTTTAAAATTTCTAGGGTGGACTTTGAAGTTTACTGAGAGAGAATTTAGAATCTACGCTTGCCCAGGATTAGATCAATGTAAGAGAAACAAATTTTAGCAATAAAGAAGATCATTTATGAAATTCATTTACTTAAAGTTTAAATCCTTTATTGTGAAAATATTTCTTAACAGATTGCACCAGTTTTGTTGTATTAACAACCTGTATGAGCTAAGTTTTGCCAATCCAATCAGGGTGCAAACAATCAGCTGGTACAGAAACAAAATTTGAGGAGGAATCAATACCAAAATAAATTCATTAAAATAATCAACTTATGAGTCATTGAAATTTTAATTTCAGTTGACAATCTAGTAGCACTGCTTTGTTAGGGCTCTTGTCTCCTTAGCCATTTTGAATTTGTGAATGAAATGTTAATTCAGTTGAATATTTATTAAACTTACCAAATCTAAAATATTGTATTTAGTTCAATGGAAGAAATTCCACCCGAAATAATGTAAATTTCTGAATATTTCTGTCTGATAACCCTTTTTATTTCGTTCCTGAAAGTATTTAAAAAAAAAATTTAAGCTTTTAAAAAAAACACACACACAAAAACGATTCACTAAAATAGACAAAAAGTAATTTCCAAAATAGAAAAAATGTAATCAACCCATATATTTTCAGTAAATGTTGTGCTTTGAGATACATTTTATTCTACCGAAGAAAAAAAATACAAAAGTCTACTATTAAGAATTTGAATAAAAATTCCATAGAATAAACATTATATCCATTAATTCAAAATGGCTGGAAAACGAAGCGCTAATAAATATATAAAAAAAGGAATCTGACGATATAAATAAAAAGAGGTGGAAGAATTCCGTTACATGCAAAAAAACTCTTATCACAAAGTCGGCTTCATTAAATTGCCTAAAAACTTACGTGTTTTCATTCCGAAAGTATAGTTTGCTAAACTGTATTTCTAAATATTTAAACCGCAAGGTAATATGCATCTAGTCACTGGTTTTGAATAACAGGAATGATGACAGTGAAAAGTTCTTAATGTGATAATTTTAACAATTATAATTACATAATTAACTAAATAATTTTCAAACATGACATACGTTCTTCCTTTAAGACTCCCATCTATTTGCCGTTTTGAATTCGTAATACAGTAATCTCTCCGTAATCCGACAATATTAGACATGAGCACGGCCGAATTGCTGAACGCTGGAAATCCCTAATAATAAAGAATTAAAACAGCAAAAATCTATATATTATTATAAAAAATTTAATACAGTATACGCAAACAAAATGTCAAACACATGAAACAGTTAAAACTATAAGGAAAAAAAATTACTGCTTTTATTGATAGCCTACATTATTCTATTGAAAACAAAAGGCTTAAAAAATGTTTGTAAAATTCGTGTGCGAGCGAAAAAACGCTGGGTTATTGGCAGTGCAGAAAGGTGAAGTATCATAGAGGGGGAGTAATAAATATAGACTATTATATTTATCGGAGGAAGCAATAAAAAACACTCCAAAAAAATAAAAATACGCAAGGTTTTGCTTTTTTTCCCCTTCCATTTTTGAAAGCACTTTAGTGTCTATTTTAATAATCCATCCGTTGTAAAATTGTAAAAGTTGGAAACAAACAGAAACTTTCATTATTTTTTATTCTTTCGGGTGAGATAATAATCAATTCGGAATTCATTTGAACATATAAGATTTGAAAAGATAAATAGAAGCTCATTACGCTCAAGAATTCAAAACGACTGGTAAATGGGAATTTCAAAACAAAAAAGAATATGTAATTTAAAAGTTATTTAAATAATTATTTAGTGATAATTATTAAAATAATTATTCAGTTTTCGTAATATACATACAGCTTTAAACTTAACTTTATACCTCTGCGATAATACATTCACGTACTACGAATGAAACGAAATATTTAAAAATAATTAATTTCGTGTTTGACTACATGCCAATGTACGAGTTTACATTACATTATTTCAGACCTTAATAATTCTTATCTTAATTTCGTTGTTTCATTTTAAGCTTCCATCTATCTTTTAGTATGTTTGCCTACCACGACGATTAGGCCAACTTAGAATAGAAATAAAATAATAAATACAGTATGCCCGTTCCGCATTTAACCACGCATGATTGAGTTTAAATTTCTTCCAAGAAGATGACATTTCACGAGTTAAAAAAAAAATGACATTTTTGAATTTTGTCCAAAAACATTATATCACAATCGGAAAAAAGTCTCATTTTATTTAATAAATATAAATAACCATTAAAAACAATGAAAAGCTTTTTTAAAAAAAACCAAGCATCGCATTTTTCTTATGAAAATAAAAGAGTTTGGAGTACTGTTTCCCCTAAAGCACTTAAAAGCCAATTAACATTTTAAAAAAGTGTAATTTATGACGGATTTTTCTTCGCTTCACAAAATGAACCAAAACAAGTCAGATGGAGGGAAATATATTTTAACACTTCCACACCATCATTTAATATTAAATTATGCCACACAAATATTTTGAGACTTTGAGTTTGATCAAAAGTGCAACAACTGACATTATTCCACATGAAGATTTAAATGAAAATCATGATCGCAATTGCCGGCTTCGATATTAAGTTAACTAAGTTGAGTACCAAACTATGTCCATCTCGAAATATTTTGAGGGAAAGGTTCGTCCTTTACCTACTTCTTATGAATCAATTTGGCATTTTAATATAACCCTTCACTTATTACTCAACAGTTTAACATTATGTCCAACTGACTACCGACAATTGTTGTGTCCCATGGGCCTCTTGAAAATTTGGACTTTAAATTCAGTTTTGGGGTAATAATTTTTCCTTATGCGATCTTACTCCTTCAAGTCCTTCGTCACTGGATCGCTCTTGTCATTGACTATCAACTGAAGGTCCCTTGCCTAAGGTCTTTAAACAAATTTACTATCCTTAAGGACCATTTTCCATAGTTACTCGATATTTTTTTTTTCTTAATGTTTATTCTAATTAAAACATACGCAAAATTTTAATACAATATTTCCAACAATAATTACTTTCGATGGACTAATTGTTTCTAAGAATCAATCAATTTCCTCTGCCCCGGGCCACTCTCAAACTTTTCATGGCTGAACAGAACTTACTGTATTCATTACTCTAACATCCTTCAAAATTGATGTGTCCTTTTGTTAATTTATACATAATAACTACTTATTACAAAATGACGGGAAAAAATACACGTTTTAATAAGCAGAGATTCTAATTTATTAAGTTAAATTTTACTATTGCAAGCATAAGACTCATTATTTTTTATTCATGTTCCGCTTTATGCACCGTTAATGAAAATGTGGTCTTTTACAAATCAAAGCGTTCAATCCCACTACCCCCGTCCAACTGTTGCACACTTATATTTTATAGACCGAGAATAAACTCTCAGTCAGGTCAAACATGGCCTTAATAATTGTGATAATGACGGAAATTCTGTTTTTAAGTCGCGTGACGTAGAGATATTCGCGATTATCTCTTCACTAACCTTAGGGACTTTTTGGTAATTTGAACGCATAAAAATAAAATTTCTTCCCAACCCAAATGAAACGTGATTAGATAAATTAGATAAAGACAAGAAATGAAATGAATTAAAGATAATAATATACAAGCGAAATGGAATTGAAAGGCAAGAAAGGGAGGTAGAAGATAGCGGCAAGCTGATATTTGTTAAATGGATTGAAACATCGTAATTAATCGTTTGGGTTAGAGCGATTCCCAATTAAAGTAAAACGATTCGAATCAGCTATAATCGAGTTGAGTTAAGAGGGATTCGAGAGGGAGCAACCTCATATATTCTTCAGTAGTTTATAAAAAAATTATGTTCTGCTCTTACGTACCTTAAATTAAATTTTTGAATTCTGATTAGTTAATTAGACTTCAAGACGGCTGTACAGTTAAATAATGAAGAAAATGCGTCATACATGTTTGTCTATATCTTTATGATAGAAAAACTTTCACATGTATGTTTTTAAAATTTGCCAAACATTTCTTAACATGTTGTTTCACACACACACACAAATGGAGATTTAGTTTTCTCGCTTATTCAAACCATAATTCCTTATTCCCATTCAGGACAGCAATTTTCATCTCCATAATTTCGACTACCCACATGCACGGAAAATAAACTTACGCCACTGTCTACTGGAACCTTTGAGAAAACGGTCAGATCGAGAAAAGAAATCCTGTGTAAAATAAGGATTTGCGTTGCTAGGAGACCGGACAAAGCTACACGAAACTGAAAAAGAGAAGATGAGGGTAGTTGCGGGGTTAACGCGGACAATAAATTCGTGCGGTTCCATCGCCTGACACTCGGGAATTATCGGAACTTCTGTTGACACCAATCGCCACAAGAAAGAGGACGATTTTGCAGCTTTGAAAAGAAACAGTTTTTTCATCTCTGTTGGATGATACTCACTGGTTTCTGTGGTTGTTGATTCGATTTTCCATCGCAAATCGATTATAAACTTTATATAAATTTAATTAAAAATACTCTTGCAAAATTCTCATTGGACAATTCTCCAATGAAATAAGTTTCAAAAGACAACATAAAAAATCATTTACAGTACTCTATTTGCTCTTTATTTTAAAAGAACTTCTTCCTCTCGAATAAGCTTTTTTTTTTTAAATCTGAAGTTAAATTTAATCCACTTACTCTAAGCAATTCTAAGAACAAAACGTGAGATGACTTAGAAATTAATTTGTAAGTTCTAGAGTTGCATCACTTTTAGCATTTAAATTATATATTTATTAAAAATTACTTCGACTTAATAGAGGTAGATTGCAATAATTTTATGGCTTTCACCGTGAAAAACGAGAACAATTTCATTCCATCTTAAAAATTACATTTAAAAAGCTTCTACGGAGACATTTCTTTTATGATAAAATAACTTTTGGAACTATTCAAAATTCTAGGCAAAGAAACAATTTTATTGTACGATAAATTTAACTAGTCCGGTATACTTATACTATCAGCAAAAATCACAGATCATTTTACAAAGATATGCTTTATAACAATAACAATTTTACTTTATGAATATAATTCGTTTCCGAAAATTTCTTAATAGTATATAAATATGTTTTTCAATTACCCCTAACTTATTTATTTTTGAAAAAAAAAAAAAAAAAAAAAAAATAGTATAATGAATTATTAGTATTTGTGCTGGGCATCTTAAATTAAACGTAATAATTAAAAGCAGTATATAGTTAAGGTATCTCAATTAAAATTATCTTTAAAGAGAAACACAGAGAAAATATAACATTAATTTAATACAGATCCGCGTACACATCCTTGTATAATATCTTGTAATATAATTTATTACAATTTTTTCCATCAAAAACAGAGTTTTCTCGTAAGTATGTAAAAGTTGTAGCAAATATACAAATACAGCTGAAAGTTTAAAAATGGTGTTTCAAGTTACAGATTTGGTTGTAAATATGCAGATATTGTATTAAATATATGGAAATATTGTTAACATGTCTTGTAAAATAACTCCAAGCCAAAACCACACACATTTTTAATCACGAAGTTCGGTAAATTTTTAAAAATAAGAACCATTTTGAACAATAAAATTCTTTCAATACCTATCAAAATTTCAAAATATGTAAATTGAGACGGAAAAGTATGGCGTATCTAATTGACAGTTAAATACGCAACCTCCTTTTTGCAAGCGATAGAATTGGAAATTCACGTTACAAAAATTCTATTTTAATACAATTGCAAACCTTTAGTAAAAGTAATTTTTCCAGAATATGTTAGAGAAATTTACAATAATTCATGTGTAAGAAAATATACGCTTCGACACTTTCCAATCATCAGTTCTTTCATAACTAAATACATCCTTTTTAAAAGCTAATATTACATTCAGTATTTATTATACGTATATATTTTGTGCAATACCGAGACATATTAAAATATTATCGATCATGCAGATTTTTATAAAAATCTACGAAAATATACTATGAAATTACTATTACGAATAACTTGAAAGTAGATGCTTAAAATTTCTAAGTAATGAATAAATTATCCATTTTTAATGCTATTTCGCTTCACTTTAATTCATTATTCTCTTATTTAAATATAAATGAGATTGAAATATTACGGAGAAATCTTTAAAACAGTTGTAACAATATTGTTTGAGTGAATTCAATTTTCAAATCATAGTGATAAATGAATTGACTATCATTTTTAAGGATGAAAGAAAAAAAGAAAAAAAAAAAAAAAAAACCAGATGAACACTTCAACAGAAAATACTTTTTTTTTATAAGAAAATCTATTCAAATTACTTCAAGTGCATGTTTTAAGCATGCATACACACATTTTAAGATAAATTATATACAATCAATGATTCACATAATAGAATAAAATAAAACAGTTTTAACTGAACACTGAAGTATAGGTTTGTATTAATATTATTCAGTAGTTAAATATAGTTAAGAAGTTCATTTAGGGTATTCGATTGTGAAATAAAAAAAAAAGAAATTCACACTTATTTTATAATAAAGCATTATGACGAATTTGTACACGAAAGTTTCAACTTACATTTTTATTTTCAAAATAAGAATTCTTATAATGGGACATTCATAAAGATACAATATCGTAACACAAAATCAAAAATTTTAAAAAAAATTCTTTAAATGAGTTATTTCTTACTCAGCAATTCTTCTAAATGATTTAAATTTAAAATGATCGATCTCAACCGTCAATTACAGGAAAGGTCTACATCTCTTGTCCGATCATAAAATTCACGGTTAAGCCAAATAAAATAAAATATACATAGCTCATAATAGATATTAATAATTTAATAGAAATAAATGTACGTTGTTTCCAGAAAGGCTTTATTAATCTAAATCTTTATCAATCAGACCTTTCTTTTGTAAGCTTCTTGTTAGGGGATCTTGATTGCTTTGTTCCATGCAAGAAACATCTTAATCGCATGTTTATTTTCTTTCGTCATGGCTTAAAGTAGTAGCATACACAATATGAGCGATATTGACTCACTTGGTTTAAATTAATATCACTCAATAGCATCGAAGTTACACTGGTGTACGCAGGAAATTATTAAAAAATCATTAATGAAACAATTTGCAAGAAAATTAAAAGCACATTAAGTGCAAATACACACACACACACACAGAGAGAGAGAGAGAGAGAGAGATTTATAAAGTGGATGTGTGAGTGAAATGTAGCATTAAGAACAGATTAAATTGCAGGTTTTTCAGTGAAACAAATATATATATATATATATATATATATATATTAACTATTGTGGCTCTTTGTCTGAATAAAAATTATTCTTGTAGACTTTTTGTATTCTTTTTGCTTGTACAAAAACCAAGAAAATATTTGTTTATACAAGTTAGAGCATTGTGAACATAGTAACAGAGGACTTCAATAAAAATAAAAGGAATGCGTATATAACAAACGTGTATTATTATTATTAATAACAAACTTTTCTTTAAATAACAAACGTGTATTATCATTATTAAATGAAATACATGTGTACTCCCGCTATCGCTCTATATTCTCACTTGAAACTCAGTTGAAATTGACGAACGGCCTCCGCGTATTCCACTCTAGAGGTATTTGGTGGAAACTAGGTTCTCTAACCATGACATAACTTGGACGTTGCCGATTTTAATTATTCGGTTATCACGTTTCCCTTTACAACCGACTGTCTGTTAAAATGCTTATATAAATAGCATTTTTAACATTACATATATAAAATGCAAAAATTTTAATATCGATTACTCTTACACACTTTACATTTAATTTTTATATGCTCATTAGAAATTCCATTTAATCTTTCCAAATTTATTATTACGGATATCATTTTTATAAAATAAGAGCTTCATCCGATGAAGATAACAGAGTTTAAATTTCGTCATTATATTTTCTAACAAATGAATAACACAGCGCGTTTTAACTTTTAAAATAACTTTTCAAATCGAACCACAAAATGACATTCTTTTAATTAAGAAGATACTATAAAAAAGTTTGTTCATAAGATAATATTGAGATAAATAATTTGTCTGCTGTTATCCATGTTAATGCTCCGAGATATGTACACTTTCCGAAAAATTCAAAAAAAATTTCAAAACAATTTTTTGGAAAGATTCAAATAGGAAGGGAAAAAAATAATAGTGAATTCACGCTTAAGTTAAAAGCGATGCATTAAATGTAATATCCATAATCAAAACAAAATTTCCAATCGTTTAATTAAAAAAAAAAAAAAAAGGAGTTTTTACACCGAAATAAAATTACTGCATTTACAGAAAACAGTTCTAAGCCAACAGCAGTCAGATGAGAAACGAAACCACGTCCGAAAAGATTCCCCGCAAGGAAAGATTTCTCGGTATAATTCAGGTCTTTCCGGTACAAAGGACCTGTCACATTTATGGACCATCCTCTTACAGCTAAGGAGGTTTATCGTGTGTGGCAGGATTGGCAAAGAAAAGAACCTTTTTGTGACTGAAAAGCTGAGGGTTTTAAAAGTTGTTCTTGTGTTAATCACCACAATCACAAAAAGAAGACATGTCCTTTTACACACAAATGAATCTGTTACTAACTGGCAAAAAGAAAGATTCTCTCTTGAGTATTTTTTCTTTCTTTCTTCGGATTCTCAATGAAAGTTTTGCAACTTTGTGAAGGAAAGTTGGAAAACAAAATGGTCGGATTATAAAAGTTCTGGCGAGAAAGCTGAAATAAATTCAAGAAAATAGAAACCACTGCTTTTTTTTTCTTTCCCCCCCGCTAAGAATTAGTAAATTTATATTAGGTAATAGTATAAACGGTATATAAGATTAACTAAAAAAAAAAAGAGAATGAAATTTCTCAAGAAGAAAATACATCAGTTGATTTTAAAAAGAACCAAAAGCGTTTGTGCAAAGTTAGAGATATACTTGAGTTACGAAAAATAAACATTAACCAATTTTGAGAATATATCTTGAGATTTTTGAAATTAAATTTATAACTTACAAACTTTTTCAAGTAAGGTAAAACAAAGTATTATCCACTTATATGGTCTCGAGTCACACCTACTTTACCTACATAATCTTAAGACATATAGAATTTTAAACAAAAAAATAATCAAATCCATATGCAACATTACATGTTTTCATTATCAAAGAAAAGTATTTAATTCACATTGATCAGATGTTAATTGCCAGTTTTTCGTCTGAAAACATTATTTATTTATATTTTTTTCAAAATTACATCGTTAACGAAATTTCGAAATCATGCTATAAAAAAGCGTTATGTCCCTTCTGGCTCCGGTGACACACACACAAACATAAAAATCAATAAAATTGTTTATAAGTTTTCATCCCCCTAGCGATTACAAGCAAAAAACGAAATGAATAATAGCTCATGTAATGTAATTATTGGAGGAAACAATAATATATCATTTCAAGAATATCCGAAGATTCTTTTAATTGAGCTCGAATCGAATCATTGTAAATCAGTTGAATCATCAGTTTTCATAAATTATGCGAGGAAAAATGTTTTGATCTAAATTCGATGTCCCTTTATCTTGTGTGCACCCTTCTTTTTTTTAATTTAGTTAGTAAAAATGTCTCGAGAACTTTTACGTCAATACAAAGTAATTTTAATTCCGTCGTGATTTTTCTCAAATCGACTGCATAAATTAATTTGTATGACAAAGAAATTTCGTACATATTAAGTTTTTTTTTTTAAAAAAAAAAAAATTTCGAGATAAATATTAATATGAAAAAACTTAAGAATTAATACTGGTACTTACAAACTTTTAAAAAAGAGTATTCATAAAACTTATTAAAAGTTGGGAACTGGAAAAGTGTGTTTGATATAAAACAAGAAAAAGAAAAGGGTGCGAAAACTTTTGAATTTTTTTCGTTCGAGAGATATTTGATAAATTTAAAATTCTTCAAGTTTTTCACTCAAAAGAGTCAGAAACATTGTGTACAAAACACAAAATTCAATCTATATACGCATAACTGTTGTACATTAGGTATATATATTCTAATGTACATTCTATAAGCAAAAAGACAATCCGAAATTACGTAACGTAAGAATAGTAAATAACAAATAAAATTTCGCACACACACGTAAAAAAAATTGTTTCTCTGAGAAAATTCTTTCTGCTTCATATTACGTACATTACACAAGATAAATATTTTTTAAGCGCATAAGCTTCCCCTTCCCTCCAGGTCACCATTTTTGGTGCCTTTAGTGTCGAGAAGATGTTTTCAATAAATACACATTTTATTCACTTTAACGTATAAAATTAAATTCTATTTATATTAAAATATAGAAGTAGAAAGATATTGAGCATATACTGTAACAACGACAACAACAACAAATGAATCGATTCAAAGAGAAACGAATATTATATCAAAATATGCAGCTATCTAACAGATTAGTAGTGGCCACGGTAGTCTAAAGCCCATGGTTACGGACTAGCAGCTGGTGTTATTTTTATAAAATCGTGAGATTGAACCCTGATGCCACTTAAGACTCCCCGTTTTGCGAGACTGATGCACTTTAATTTCTCAAGTCCTCCCGAGGCATGGTGTGAGAGTTTAGAGAGAAAGGTACCAATTCACGTGTCGTCCTCGTCACTTAACCGAGGCTCAAAATTATGAGGTCCGATACCAATAGCCTTCGTATGGCTTCTACGAGCAAAGTTAATAAATAAATAACAAATATATTAGCGAAGTTTTAACACGGTACTATAATAGGAGGATTTTTCAAACTGAAAAATATCTTCCAGTAGAGACGTACCCTTAAATATTGGCCTCATTTCATAGAAGTCGATGAGAATTCCAGTAAATGCCTCATGCTATCATTCCTGTTTGCTAAGCCCCATTCGAATGGATGTTAACCACACAGGAGCTCGACGTGTTTCTTAAGCGACCTTATCACTGCTCAGACAGAACTGGTGGAGTGAATAGAGATGGCAGCCCTAGGGATGTGCTCAGCTGAAATCGGGACATAAAGTCAATGTTTGCGACCGCTGCGGTAGGGTTTGGAAATTCCTGGTGTCTTTGAAAAGTCGATTTGGTTGAAAAGGCTGGCACTTCGGGGAAATGGGGTATTCGCAGAATCTTAATTCTTTTCTGAAACACATTAAATCTCTGCAATCCACTGACAATAGTACGATATCGTTGGATGGTCATATTGTAAGAATTTGTAACGAAACAAGTATCAATAAAATAATTAACAAATTTAGATTGCTTGACATCCACTGGGGGTGGGTGGATAGTCAAGACATAAATATCTATTACAAACTAAATAGTTAAATAATTTCAAATCATAATAAAGTAAAAAAAAACTAAAAAAAAAACACTAACATATGTTTTCATTTATTAATGCAATTAAAAAATACCAATTAAATTAAATATCGAAAAAAATTCATGAGAAATTTTTTTTATACCGCTTAACTGGATTACAAATTTTGTTACTATATTGGTGGGATTTTAACTTTTTGTATCGAAATGGTATGTTATATTTTATACAATTGTATAATGGATAGTAATAGAATATTTTAGTACAACTGAATTTTTTCTTTGTGATAATATGTAATAGGATTACCCGTGATTCAATCATATAGAAGTCTAGGCATTATGAGAACTAGAAAAACAGACGAAAGGTACACAGCACTAGCAAAAACATTTTTTCTATAAAAACATATAAGTACTGTGTCTTTAGCAGCACCAAAAAGAAACAGAAAAGTAACATTATATGAAAAATATGTAATGTAGCGTTATGTGTTTGAGCTCATCTTCAAATCAAAGCAAGGCTCTCAAAAAACACTAAATAAATTACCAACCTTTCATTTCAAATAATAACAATAAAAAGATTTTTCTAAAAAAATATTATCAGTAAGTCTTAATCAAATACCCTCTAAAATCAAGTTTATTACAATTTTCATTTTTTTTCCCCTCCACTTTTTTATTTTCCTTTTAATAAATGAAAGTTTCATTACACTTTTTTTTTTCCTTTTAATGTGCACGCATACGAAATTCAGCGTTAAAAAAAACCATGAACAGGACACCAATAATTAAAATTTATCATTTGAAGCTATTTCGATGCCTGAAATTCTCTCGTTTTCAATAAATACCGTAAATTCTCCATTCAATATGACGCTACCGAGAAACCATTCTATTCAAATAAAACAAAACAGAAAAACACGGTCACTGTAGCTAATGAAGTTAAGGCAAAGTTTCTCGTATACAGGGCCTCCTTCCAAATTCGATCGAATCGCTTGCGGTTATTGTACCTGTTTTTCGTTTCAACAATGATTCAAAGTTCTTGATGGTCGATAAACTAATGATCCGTTTCTTCCTTACTCAAAATTCTGCACAGTATTAGCCTTCAGAAACCAACTTTATATTTGATCGATTCTTCTTGATGGTGTACTTGCGGTATCGAGTTTCCGATAAAAGTTTGGTGGACGGGTCGAATACATACAATCAAGAAAAAGTCCGAAAAGAACCGATACAGTTAACTAGAGTGGATAGGAAAAATGACGCCAGATGATGTTTACAAATATTTGCTTAGTGGATCGGTTTTCTTTAAAAAATGTTTTAGCTGAATTGGTACGTATTGATATGCAGCTAAAGATTTACGGAAGATGGCGTGGTACAGCTAAAGTTTTGTAAAAAATAATGCTATACTTTTTAAAAAGAAACCTGAATTAATATTGTAGCCATTTCGTCTTTATTCGAGTTACAGCGAATAAGGTTTAATATGAGTATAGGTTAACACGTAACTGTAATAAATAAATTTCACGTTGAAAAACATTTGGAAACACAATTAAATTTTAAACCTAATAGCTGCATTTTAAATAAAAACTGAAAAGTAAACGGCTGAAACGATTGTCTTGATGATTATAGTTAAAATATTGCATTTATTTTTTTTAGAAAAAAAAAAAGCACGCTTATTATTCCACGATATGATGTGATAAAATTTCAGAGATAGGGTTTTTAGGTGTTGATAAAACTTTTACAGAAATGTGTTTAATCATTTATTCAGAATTTGAGATACGTTCAGGTGAAAATATTTAAATAATAAGGAACTATATTCGGCGAATAGTATTCTAATATAAAAATTAAAGAAAATACAGCCGTCAAATTACAAAGGTTATAAATGCACATCCAAAACTTCGAAACTTGCCATTATATTATAAATTCTTTAAAATACTGTTAACCAAGTAATAAAACTCTAAAATCCAGGTATCATGAAATTCGCAACAAAATTACTAAATAAAAATGAACACTATTGTTGTGTTTTCATGATTCAGTAACTATTAAATTACAAGGCCATGAAAATATGGTGTAACGGTTATGAAACTACCATATCATGAAAACACATCACAATATTCGTGGTCAAACTGCAAAGTCATGAAAAATTTCGCAGAAAGAAAGGGTTTTTTTTTTTTTTTTTTTTGCTTTCAAAGACAGAGCATCATATTTTAATTTACTTCAAGAGTACTTTACGAATGTTGAGTGTGTGAGTGTGAGTGAATGTAAATTTTATTGGCGCAAGAGCCAGATATGGCTATGCTGCGCCAAACAAGATTAAACTGTGGTCTAGACGTGAAGTTGAAAAAAAAGGTAAAAATAGTTGACAAGAAGGAGGGTCGAAAATAGAGAAGGATCGCTAGGGTATCCCGGGAGTGCGACACCCGTGTTTACCAAAGACAGTAAACCCCATGGGGAAAAAAAGATCACTAAGGTGCCTCGGGGTCATGATGCCTGTACTTACCTGAAGAAGGGAAGTCCCTGAGGTCCCCTGATATAATCCCCAGGGGCAGGGTGCCCGGCTATACCCCCAGACGCTGGGTACCCATTTTAGTCGCCTTTTACGACATGCATGTTACGAATATTGAAGATGTCTCTTTCAAGTTTATTATAACCCATTTTTATAAAATAGGTACTACAGAGGCTTTTTTTTTTTGTAAATCCCTTAACATAATATCACACAAGGTAATTAAAATTAAAGTTCAACTTTCAAAAAGTTGTAAAGAAAGAACCACATGTAAAGAAGGACCTGAAATTTGACTTGAATAACGTGAAGAATGGGGAGGAAATATAACAGAAGAGAGAGAAAAAAAGTTTAAAATTTTAGCAACAAATAGCTCACTCAACACTTAAAAATATGCACAAAAAAAAAAAAAAAAAGTGTCATGAGCAACACGCATTACATTTGTTACAAAAACAAGGAGTACATGCTATTTCATACTCATATTACGTCTGAGAAGCTCGTCATCGATCTCTTAATGAAGGATTGTACTCTGCCTGTGAAGGCATTTTACAAGAACGATGGCTATGCAGTTATAGCTCTGAAGAAGTTCCGCACATTACAGAGTTTGAAGAAAGGCTGTGATATGATGTATGCCAACGGTCTGCAAAAGATGATTAAGAAATTCGAAGACATAGGTTCATTCAAAATGAAATATAGTAGAGGGAGGAAGCCAATTGCTTCGACATCAGTAGAACATGTGGCCACGAGCTCCACACAAAATTACCCCATGTTCAAGAATTGAGCCCTGCTGATCTGCCACTACGACACATCTTTGCCGTGGAATTTCTAGATCTCATTAAAAAAAAGGACAAAGAATGGCCATGGAACATTTTTTTGGACAGAAGGCCAATTCCATACCCATGGATTGGCCTTCATGGATTGTCAATACTTAGAACTGCAGAATATGGACAACAGAAAATCCACTCGGAGACATCAACCTGTATCTATCCATTCTGCAAAAGTGGCTGTATGGTACTGGTTCATGGCATCGTTAATCGTAGAGCTATTCTTTTTCGAATAGATAAGTCCTGCGAGTCACATTACTTTTATTGTCAATAATGTACGCAATGAATCTCTTTTACTCAATCATGTCATTCCAACACTTCAGGGTGGCAGAATTTCCATGCAAGATGACGCTCCTCCGCACTTCGCAAATCATGTTAAGAGGCTGCTCAGCCATGCATTTAGGAAATGAAGGAATTATCAGCCATCATTTTCCAACAAATTGGCCGGCAAGATCACCTGATCTTAACCCTTGTGATTTTTGGATGTGAGGTTGCGTGAAACATGTTGTGTTCAGTGGTCTGATTGCAAACTTAGCTGAATTGAATGAAAGCATTGCGCAACACATTCACACCAAAAACATGCTTACACTACGATCTGTTGTGGAGGATGCAATTTCTCAGTTTGAATTTGAGGGAGAAAAGTGCGTGAGCTGCATATTGAACATTTTCAGAGAAAGTCTCGCAAAATTAAAAATAGATTTCATTGTAGCTTTTCTGCGGTTTTTGGCTTAAGGACAATTAAAAACCGATCTTATTTTTTCTATCTGATATGGCATCAAGTTGTCGTGGTGGATGGGTTTTCAACTGTGTCACAACAGCCAAAAAACTTGAGTCATTTTTTTTATTGATTGATTTTTTTCAGTAAAAACCATTACAGTCTCACATTTTGAACAGTATAGTTGGTTTGACAAGGAAGGCATGCTGCTAATGTCACTGGTACTCAAACCCATGTACATTTTATGCCGTTTAAAGCGCCCTCTATGGCTAAAATTTTGAAGTAATTTTTATCTTCTGCCATACTCCCCCCCCCTTTTTTTTTTCTTGCGTATATTCAGATCATTCTAACCAAAGGATTTTTTTATAGCTAATTGAAAGCTGAAATTTAATTATGATAACCCTGCATATCACGAAAAGTGAGAAAACTGGTCCAAAGCCACTTAGAAAATGGCAGCTAATACAGGGTGTGTCCCAAAAGTACGTTGAATGATCTCGAGCCGTCGAAGAAATAAGAGCGCAGTTACGGGAAAGGTAGTGAGAGTTTCGGGAAGCCAATGATACCCACTTTAGTGGCTGTGGGATGTTCTACAGTGCGCATCACTGTTAGTTTAAACCTTTGTTTTAGTGACTCGTCGGAATTTCAAGATGCCGCGTTTCAAGGATCAGCGTTATGCGATAAAATTTTGTGTTGCGCTCAATAAAACGCACACCGAGACCGCTGCTAAGGTGAGGGAAGCTTATGGTGATAATACCATGTACCAAAATATGGTTTACCGCTGGCACAAGATGTTCCGGGAGGGCAGAGAGGACGCCGAGGACGAAAACCGTTCTGTAAGCCCGTCAACATCTCATTCCGATCAAAATGTAAGGAAAGTGAGGGACAAGTTGAACTCAGATCGACGCCTGTGTGTTAGAATCCTGTCATATGAGTGTAATTTCCCTAAAAGCACTGTGCATAGCATTGTTATCGAAGATTTGGGCATGCCGAAGATCTGCGCAAAGTTGGTCCCCAAGGTGCTTTCTGATGAACAGAAGGCTGCTCGTGCAACAATCTCGCGTAACCTCTTGGAGCAGTAGGAAAGTGATCCACATTTTTTGGATAATATGGTTACGAAACATGGGTTTTCGAGTACGATTTGGAGTCAAAAAGACAGTGCTGAGTGGCACATGTCAGCTTCGAAGCGCCAATAAAAGGCGAGCATGAGCAAGTCCCGTGTGAAGATGATGCTCTTCGGGTTTTTTTCGATAAAAAAGGTATTGTCCACTCAGAGTTTGTGCCGCAAGGACAAACAGTGAACAGTCCTTTTTACTTGGAAGTCCTGAAAAGGCTCCAAAGTAGAGTGAAACGCATCAGGAAGGAGATCGCCAACCTTTGGCGTCTTTATCATGACAACGCGCCGTCGCACACAGCCTTCATTGCCACGGAGTACTTAGCGAAATGTGGTGTGGCACACTGCCTCGGCCGCCATACAGCCCCGATTTGGCACCAGCTGACTATTTCTTTCTGAGAATCAAGACGGAACTCAAGGGCCACCATTTCGGGACTTAAGAAGCCGTCAAAGAAGCGACATCGAGGTATTTGAAGGAGGTCTCCGTCGACGCCTTCCAGTGTGCGTTCAATGCCTGGGAAAAACGCTGGCGCCGGTGTGCCGACGAGGAAGGAAGCTACTTTGAAGAATTTTAGTTTCTTTTACCTTTATCTGGAACAAATCTTTTTTTCCTGGACTTATTCAACTTACTTTGGAGACAAAATGTCTACATTAAAAATGTCTTTTGTCCACTTCATACATACTTACGAATTCATATGGATGAAAAATAAAAATTATCTGAAGTCTGTTCGGTGTGAATCGTTCGGATGAAGATACTTTTTTTTTTCATTAATTGGTTTTCAAGCATCATTTTTAAGGAAATATAGACCATAAAAGAATACAAGTAGAAAAAAAAATCTAAAGTTAGCAACCTAACCTTCGAAACAAATTATTATATCTCGTTTATTCACCTTTTTATACCGAAATTATTTAATACAATTTTATGTTAGTTTTTTCTACGATGAATTTTTTTAAAAAAATTAAGGAAGTTAAAAAGAAACAGTACAAAAATTACAGATGAAAATGAAAATCATCAATTCACATGACTGATAATATAAGCAAACATTAGAAAGCAATTGTATTGATTAACAGGGAAAATAAATGATTTCACAAAATACAAGATACCGGATTTTTAAAGCTTACTTTTAATACACGACTAAACTTGACAAAGAAATGAGATATATTTTTCATTACAATTATTTTTTCTATGTCACTAAAACGAATCTTATAAAATGATTTTTTTTATGAATATTCCTTCCTTTCACAAACATCTTAGCAATAAAAAGGCTAAATGCGAAATGCGGTCACCCTTTATTTTCTTTCAATTTAAGCCTCTTTCACAATCTAAGTCACTCATTTATTGTTACAAAAGCCTCTTTTCACAAAACTTTTTTTTCCCACTTCCGTTTTTTTTTCTTTTAAAAAACATCCTTTTTTGCATCTTTTTTAAATCCACCAATGTACAAGACTTGTTGACAGAAACAATAGCAGGCAATTACCAATGTCCAAATTTCTTAATCACCTTCGGCAACTCAAAAGAAACCTCTAGCCACGGTTGTGGTTTTCTTAGTTAATTCTTTCAGTTCAGTATTATTTTTATCAAACGGCGGAGAACGAGAAAAAAAAGTAGCCAAAGAAAAGTGTTAAAAGCACAATTAACTTTCCTGTAATCCTTTTGTTTTGAAACTGCTTTTCTTTTGGCTTTAATTGTAAAATTTTTTCTGAGCTTGTTCGTTATTTTCACATGCTGCTCATTACACGGCTCTTTTGTTAAAGCGATTTAAAAGCGTTCTTCGTCATTTACTTCTTTTTTTTTTAATTCCCCGCCATAAAAAGTTAAAAGTTCCAAAGTTTGTGCTTGTTTTTCAAATGCGGAAATTACCCTTTAGCGCGGAAAAGAAGAAAGCTACGCTTTTGGCAGGTGCATTTTTTAAAACCTTTTCGGCGAGAGTGCAGTATAAAATTTGTTAAAAGACATCGCATTCATTATTTGTTTATTGGAATTTTTTTTTATTCCTGTAGAATTAGATGTTAATTGAAAAACAAACGTTGCAATGCATTATTATAGAAAATTAGTCAGATTAAAAGAAATAACATGATTCAGTTGCGACTAGTTAATGTGTTAAATATTTATTTTTGTATTTAAAATGCATAATTCTTTTCGTATTTTGTAAATATTTAACTCTTTATAAGGCATACCACCTTACATCCGCTTAGGGAGCATATGTAGCAGTAGTAAAATTTTCTACTACAATTGAAATAAAGTTTCTCGTTATACGATATATGGCACCATACACACTTTCTTACATATGATTAAATCATTTATCATTTCAACAATACAATGAACAACGAAAGAGTAAGCAGAAAGTTACAACTGTGAGCTCATTAATTCTGCAGGAATATAGGTTTTTTTTTCCCAGCAAAAGAATTTAAAAAAAAAAATGAAAGGATGCAACAATACAGAACATCAAAATAGGTGATAATGCATTTTGCAAGAAATGTTGACAGCCCTTCCACACGCTAAAATAAGGCACCAAAGAGCATTGTGTAACAACTCGGTATTATTTTCTTCATTTGGTTTTGCCTTGCTAGTTGATAATTAAAACAGTCACGAATCAATAGGGAAATGAATAGAATGTCACACAGTGACGATAACCAAATTATTTTATTCAAATCTATGAATATTCAAAAGTCAATACTTAGCTTATTATCAGCGTGTTTTTTAAGTAAGCACCATTTCAATATTTAAAAAATAAGACTGGTAAAAAAAAAAAAAAAAAAAAAAAAAAGAGTTTCTTAAACATGGATTTTCTTTCAAACTTCATACTTTGAATAACATAATTTTTTTATACCTTAAATTTTAAGTAACATTCGTCTGTCAGTAACATTCATTTTCAGTAACATTCGCCTGTCTTGAAGATGGGGAGCAATGTTACGAACATGAGTTGATGCTTCCCTGCAACGCTTCTCTTTCAAGGAAAAGATGGATTTACAGAGATGTCATCAGTTAACAAAATAGAGTTTAAGCAATGACCCCTTCACCTTGGCGACTTTGTGTAAAATTTCATGATTTAAATAATTTGTTTCAATCAATTATTTTTTATTAATTATAACTAAATTATCGTGTTGTCATCCAAAACAATCGTGAGAAAAAGCTTTCATTCACCCAGACATACAATGTAAGCAGAAGAAAATCCATTAAAAATGCAGTTTTTTGATACATTATTATTTTCATAAGTAAGTCTATTCCTTAATCTACTATTCGGCATGATTGCCACCAGTAATACCATATCGTTCACTCAGCTTCTGAATTCCATCCTCATAGAAATCTGCGCCTTGATGGACTAAACACTGCACCTCGGCCATTTTGGCATCATCATCGTCGCCATGGCCCTAACTGTGACCACGAGTGGATTTGCATAATCATGCCGCAAAATAATCCCTTTACCGAGTATGTCGCGCTTTTTATTTTGAATTGCACGAGACAATTTTTAAGGTGTCTCCCCGAGACGAAAAAATCCAAAAGCAACACCCCTGTCTATCCCAAAACATAGTGCATATGATTTTACGAGCTGAAATTGTTTGCCCGAGCTTCACTTTCTTGGGTGTCATTAAATGCCTCCATTCTACGGATCATTGTTTTGTTTCCGGTATCACATGAGTCAAATGTCCACACATTTCATTAATCTGTTGCTGAATTTCGACCGCTTTCACGCCTTTTGCATGCAGAAAACGAATCACAGCGCATATTTCACAATTGGCGGCATTTTAAATGTGTATAAACAAATGCAAACATGATTAATGTTCCCGTGCTAGCACAATGATAACCACGAGATATAGCCACTCAGTACACCTGCGTGGAATGGCGACAGTAGTGTTGCATTTGCCATGTTTAAATTGCATATTTAAGCTGCCATATTGGTATTTACTAAAAAAAACCCGTCTAGTATATATGTGGGAAAAGTTCATTTACGCGTCTGATCCTAAAGGATAATATTATAAAGAATACTTATCTGATGCGAACCAATCAGGTTCAAGTCCTTAGTAGTGTCAGCGTTGAGGATCATAATCAATGACCTTATTCAGATCCTTCCTAACTGTGATGCGATAATTCCTTACACTTGTCAATACGGTCGCAATCTCTTAAATTCTTCGATGCTTATAAATACAATTTCTCAATCTCATCAGTACAATTCAATAATTTTAATTTGGTCTACGTAAATTACGTTTCATTCATTGTGAAATATTTCAATTCAAACAACATTATATTAAAGTACCTAAAGTGTTATAGTTGAAGGGGGAAATGCGATAGAGCCCGCAACAACAGGAATAATAATTTACCCCTTTCAAACTATAAGCAAAAACATTATATATATATAATAATAATAATAAAAATAATTTATATTTTTGAATACAGAGTCCAAATAAAACTGTGTACAGTTTTAAAGCGTTCATTTTCTGACACCTGAATATTTGCCCTACATACAGTTTTCTAAAAAAAAATTGCTACATTCGGCATACACTATATACGATTTGTGAAAAAAAAAATATTCAAAAATGGGGAGGGGGGATGTGTTAATGAATAAATTTTGTTACTAAAAAGAATTTTTAATGAATAAAATTGGATAAATTTGGATAACAAAAATTGAAAATAATTATGACAATTCCCCAACCAATAAAGTTACAGACATATTTTTGGACACATTCCAGCAGCTCCAGCATACAAAATTACTTGAATAAATTTGAAGATCCTGTCGCAGACTTCCTTAATGAAATTTTATGATTTGAGTAAATCTAAAAGGAAACAAATTATACGAACATGATAAAATAGTAAGCTTTCACAATATCTCTCGCAAAAATCATACGTTTTGAGCACTTCTTTAAAATCAAACCAAATAAACTAGAAATAAACCAGAACAAAAGTTCTCAAACTTGTTCACACATATTTTTTTGTTTAAAAAAAAAAATCCGATCCCTAAAAAGGGTTTCATTGAGTAATGGATTTATTATGATTTTTCTCTGACAACTCAGCGAAAGGGTATTCGTTAAAAAAGATTTTCAAATGAAACAAAGTTATTTAATGTCAAGAAATAATCGCTGGTTCATTTATTTATGTGAGAGAAAAATGTTCAGATGATGGAATCTAGAACTGTGCAAGCTTTTTATACTTTTTTTCGATCCCAAAAAGGAAACATTCTGATAGATTTTTTTTTCAGAAGGAATGAATCGTTCATGGTTGTAATAATTACAATAGAATCTTATTAAATAAAGCAATTAACAAACTGCAGACATCCTCATTCAGAAACTTTTTACAGAAGATGTAAAAGATACTTATTGTTTTAACGAAAAACAGCATATACAGCTGCCTTACTATGAAAAAATTGCTGAGTTAAGATGTCAGAAAAAAAAGGAAGAAAAAAAAAGTATTTTAAAAAAGTTCATAGAAATTCAAGGTATTTCATTTCACTTTCTATAAATGTGACTTTACTTTCTTCTAATCATTCATGTACAACCATGGTTCGCTTATCTTAGGTAGGGAATCTCGGATTTAAAGTCTATTGACAGCAAAGATATTCTTGAATGTCCTGTAAAATACTGTTGATGAGATGTGAAATAGACCATATTATATTAATTTTTTTTAATTATTTTAAAGAACATGTTTCTATAGTGGCAAGAACATTGTCTACGGAGGGAGCTGTACCCATGCTTTACCAGAGAATCAACTAAAATATTTAAATCTAATTATTAAATCTGTAAGCTTGATTTATTTGACGTAGCTCTAATTATCATATTTCATGAGCTATCAATAACTCAAATACGATGTCTTCAAATTAATTTTCGGACAACACTCAGATAGGCAATTAATACCAGTTTCTATACTAGAACACAACAGTTTTAGAAAGGACCGCAACTCAATCCTCCTGAACGATGCCTTCACCTCAGCTGCGACCCTGCTTTAGACCACACTTCCCACACACAAGCCGATTGAGAATCGAACACCCTTGTCAGAGTGAAAACGACCCTTTTCCCGACGAGACCCCCAGGTTTCCGATTTCCTTTCCTCCACACCACATCAAAACCGATTCACTTCCCTCGTTATCCACACACAAGCACACCCACCCCCTCAGAAAATAAAAATAAGAAAAAAAGAAAGAAAACAAAGTCCCCCACCTAGACATTTCCACCCCCTCCCGTTTTCTAGAAGAGTGAAAAAGATGAAAGCAATGAGCTTAATGGGCCCACTAGTGGGCGAAAACTCTTTTCTGGCAATGCTCTCAGCTCTCCTCATCCCATTTATATAATAGGTCGAAGAAAAGGCAGTTTTCGGTGTATGTGTGTGTGTGGAGGAAGACAGTCGAGGTACGTAACATCAGGTCTTAATGAAGACCGGCCGCACATTTGACAGCTCATTATAGCCAGATGATGTTCTCCTACCCGCATCTTCGGAAATGCCGGGACTTTAATGAGGGCATAATGCGACAGGGTAGGGGGTGAGGTGCTGTTTGGATCGAAAATGGCGCACGTCGAGCATCAGAATCCCGTTTTTGTGTCATTGCAGCAATTACGAGGGGAGGTTGGTGCCATTGCAAAACCACCTTCGAAATCGGCATCCAAAAGCTGATTGAATAATGCCGTGCGAGGAAGAGGCTTATCTGGCGTCTTTCTTGTTTACCAAAATTCCGACTCTTCCAGAAACGAAAGCATTTGACAGGTGTGTTTGAGTTATTTTTTAAAGATGGCTAAGGTAGTAAAAATCATTAAAAAATTACCTACATATCATTCAAGGGAATGCATTATCTTTAAAAAATGGGAAAACTTGTTTCAAGATCATTTGCGAAATGTATCAATATTGTTCTGTATTTTATCTCACATTCAGATACAAGCATGTGTCGGAGATCCACACAGTATACTTGAGAACATTTTGAATGTATCGCATTCTACGGAATAACATGAATTAATATCATTTTTAATTCTGTAATTACTGTTTTAAGCTCAAAAATGTAATGGAACACAAAAGAGATAAAATATTATTTACAACCATTGACTTATGAAAGATTTCTGTCACCAAAGACAATGTTTATATGGTATTGGGATGACAAAAAGCAAAGTAAATTCAAACAAAATTTGAGATAAAAGTGTATAGCTCTGTGGGAAAATCTAGTCAAATTAAAACTAACCTATATAATCACAATTTTTTTTTTTATAGATACGCTGCATTTATAAAAATAGTAGTGGATTTCAAATAATTATTAGCAGATGTAACAAATATGAATAAGAAGTAGGTGTTCTATGGGGCATTAATGTTTGAAATAAAAAATTTATTAACAGAGTAAAGATAAAATATAAATCAATATTTCTATGTGATAATGGTAATTAACTTACTTTTCAAAGATTCAGTAAAATTTCTAACGCTAGCTATCTCTCAAGAAAATGTAATTCAAAATTCGAAGCAAAATGTTCCGAGATTATTCGAAATATCAATCTAAAATTTACGCTCAATGTAAGACATGCTATGATGCCATCGATTTAATTGTAAAGTGATGCATTTGAGGCTATGGATTTAAAAAAAAAACATTAATAAATCAAATAAAGTCCATGTCAGTTTTAGAAGGTGTGAGGTTTTGAAACTCAATGCACCAGAGGAGTAACCACCCAGGATATACATTTAAGTATGCCTTAAACTTCGAAATTATGAGTTCTAGAGGCTTAAAATAGTTACAAATGTAGATGGCACGGTAAGAGAATATCGTACATTATAGCAAATTTCTGACTGTTCGGAAATTTGCGAATAACTCTCAAGTTTTAGGAAGTTGATTTAAATGCTGATACGAAGTGTTTAGAAAATTTCAGAGGACCATTGTTGCTAAAATTCATGTTTCGGTGACTGAAAAAGTCGAATGACAGATAGTGAACATTGATGTGATATCAGACGCATTGAAGCAGGACAGTCAATGAAATATGTCGTTCTATTTTAAGGCGTTGATCATTATATAATTTCTCGATTATGGAAACAATTCCAAGCAAGTAGAATAATTGTACGTGATCTGTGTCCAGTCTTCCAAGTATTATCATCACCTCTAATGATCGGTATATTGTTATATACGTCAAACGGAATCGATGAGGGACCTCCACAACAGTTACACCCATGGTCACTTGGTGAGACAAAATCTACCAGAACTGTGAGCCGGAGAAGAATGAAGGAATGGGACATCTAATACCCCGTGTTTGTGTTCCACTAACTATTCATTTCAGAGATTACGGAGGTGTCTCTGTGACTTTCCAACTTTGTTCTTTCGACTGGATTGTCTAGGATAGACGCAACGTTATGTTCACAGATAAGTTCAGATTTGCACTAGAATCAGATGATAAGCGTGTGCAGGGCTCTGGAGAGAACGAAGTGCAAGCTGTCAGGCCAGGAACACTACGCATTTAGAGGTAGAAGCATCATGGTGGACTCTGTATTGAGACTCATTTTGAAAGAAATTCTGCGAAAGCTGCGCGGCAACGGAATAATGATCTCCTTATGGTTAACAATATCCGTCCAGATCCAGCCAACATCGTAGGTGAGAGAGTAAGGATATTTCTCGTATGGAGTTGCCAATGCAACCCCCCGAATTCCACTGAAAATCTTTGGGATGCCCTCAAGCGTTTTGATACTGTATTTTTACCTCTTTCAGCATGTCTAGAGAGTTGGAAACTGCCCTAACGAACCAATAGCCATTTCTAGCAATGATCACCTCAAAGAAAAGCATTTACAATCGCTGTAAAGTTCGTGAGAAGGTCCAACGAGGTCACACACCTTATAATAAATGTAAGTGTTATTTGTTTACATATTTTTTTGACTTTGCTATGTTGCTAATCCAAATATGACGTTCTCCAATAAATTTTCCAAAGGATAACAAAATAACAATTCTTCATCGGTGTTTTCCTTATAAATATACATAATGTATATTTAACAAAATTGAGCAAGTTTTGAAATATCAGTTGTTTCGTTTAGCTGAACTGTAAATTTTGGGCTTTCTGTGTCAAATAATAAGTTGTTCAAGCAGGTCATTGCTAATTTTAGATATTTTATTGGAGGCAATGTCGTTTGACAAATGAATTTCCAAAATTCCTTATTTATTTCTATGAAGTATTTCTACCATTTTAATGACAGCAGATAACACAAGATCTTCTCCATCGATGTATAGCTTTTTATGAGGGCGATTGAAAAAATAAGTTACATTTGATTAAATTGAAGAAATGTCTCATCACAGTTCTTTTTTTTTTTTTTTTTTTGCATCGATTATAAGGTGACCAGATATTAACATTCGAAAAGCGGGATACCAATGACAAGGGGGGCGGGGGGTTCTTGATTAAAAATTTGGTACTTAAAAATACCTACATTTGGTATCTAAATAAATTACTTACTTAAATCATCTGAATCGCTGATTTGTTGACATCACTTGTTTAACTACCTCTAGCATGCAGAACGATGTGTATCACATGAGAGACAGTTACAAAACTCAATATGCGAAGGCGTTACTTCATGGACGACCAACAAACTCCTTACACCCTGACCCTTCACCTTTCTAAAATTCCCTTCCGTTTCCAATTTTTGTATAAGATATAATTCATTTGCAACAATGTTCCAAATCATGCTAGATCGCAAGCGGAACATGTTGCCATAAGAATAAAGCCTGTGGAAGTGTACAAAGCAGGAGAATCTCTCTTCATTTTTCAGTTACAAAATGTTTTCATCGCTGCTAATGCCGAAAAATGCCACTGTTCATTAAAGTCCAAACAACTGTGGTCGTATTCTAGCAACTGATCAAGGCGAATTTTGATACGCAGTTCCTGATAATCAGTTCTCAACAATTATTTTTATTATTAAAGTTCAACAAAATAAAATTTACAAAATTAATATAAAGCTCATATGCTGGTAAAATAGCTACATGGAAGTCGAAAACCGTATATTCCCTTCCTGTTCTCCTGCCGATCCCTAGCTTGCTATGCATTCTTTCTAAAAATCGGGACGTCTGGTCACGTTAATCTAATATGCTTCTATCAGGATTATCCTGTATGAAGGGGCTATAGAATTTCCATCTATGTCAGTACTTTTGTCACTCAAGTTCAAAAATTTATCCACGGGTAAAAAACAAGTATATCTTAAAATATAAATGAAATAACTTCTCTCATAATAGTTATTGAAATAAATACCAATCTTAGTCGAAAGAAACAATAAAATTATATTGTTTTTGCGATGCACACACTTGAGGCGAAACAGAAACAACGTACTATTCTGGTGAAGCGTTTACACGCAACGGCTTCGAGACTTGTTTGCCTGTGTGGCGTAAAGCACTACGCGTTTACAATCATATTTTGATTCCGAAATATGCTAAAATGCAATGCGTCATTGTTACAATAATAACCTTAGGGGTTATTGAAAACATACCATTGCGCTGCACAATATATTAAAATAAAGATAATGAATAGATTTCAACTAATAATTGTTTCTTTCAATTCAAGTATCAAAATTAATTTTCGCCAATTCAACATTTTGCGTTGCGACCAACTTTTTGGGGCCGCCAGTCTAATAAGCGAAGGTTTAGGGTTAAATGGGGGCTTACTGTTAAAGGAAAATGTAAGAATTCGAAATAGTGATACTTATATACGAGATGTATATTTGTATACTTGATAGAAGTAAATATTATATTTGAAACAGCGCAACGATCCCCTTTTTTTGGAATGAGAAATATGGGAGGTAAAAAATAAGAGCAAAATTACGAAATGTATTATAAAACTTCACGAATTAACAAGCGATTCGGGGGGGGGGGGGGAGAAATAAAATATGAGCGAATATTTTATAATGATCTACGCAAGTTTCGGTCCTAAATATCGAAGAATCTCTACAAGGTATTTTGAATTGTAAAATCCACGGATAAAAAATTTTCGAAAGAAAGCGTAGATAAAATCTGAATCTGTATTAGAAGAATATGATAATGAACATGAACAGCAATTGATTAAGCACAACACCAAAAATAAAATTGGCATAAAAGAGAGACAGATGGTTCCCCTATAATTAGATTACTTTTTAAAGAATTAAACAACACATTTAGTAGTCATTCATATACTATTCATTCATCAAATAAAAATTTTAATCAAAAGATATTATACTCAAAGGATTCAATTACGCTTGAAAGGATAGGTAGTTTTTTTACATTACATTTTGTTTTTTTCTTAAATTAATTTTTGTTTTAATTAATATTTCTCATTTTATTTAGACATTTAACTGGTTTTACAATATTTTAGATCCTTAGTTTTGTGTAATTTGGTTGTTAGTAGCTAAATTGAAGATGATTACTATGTTTATTTCTTTTTTATATGATTGGTTTTCTGATTTTGAATGATTGCTGGTTTGTTACCATATCTTTTTTTTAACGTAATACGCTAAAGTGTGATGGTTTGCTCAGTAATTGCCGGCATAAACACACATTGTTTCATTCCAAAGCATGGAACAGTATTAATTACATTATTCCCATTATTCTAAGCTTTTGCTTTTCTAACACTTGGCTTTCTCTTACCAATTTTTTGTTCTTTCACATATTGTTTCGATTTTAAATTTTAGATTTTCAATTGTTATATAATTTTTTTTTATCTGATTTGCTTAAATATTAATTTGTTTTTAATGATTCCTTTAAATATTTAGTTATTTATCTAACAATAGTATTGATTTAGTGTTGGATATTCTCAGATTATTATATGTTGTGATTTATAATGTATCATTTGCAAAAAACAAGCAAAATCAAAACAGCACAATACAAGTGAATAATTCTACATAATACGCCTAGCATTTTACCCGCTTAATTCACTGTTACACCAAATGTCGTGCGCATTAGTGCGGAATAACTATGCATTGGAGGCATAACTTGAGTGGTAAAACAATGAAAAACCACCAGATGAATAGAAAAACCTGAAGATCAAGCACATTATTAACATAAATCGCCGTCTCGCATCTCAATCAAAAACCTTTAAAAAATGCAGCTGTTTTCGTTAATTTTTAGACAAGTTATTTGAGAAACAAATAATTGTAAAAAAACACACGGTTAATAAGAGGTAATATTTCTTCCAGACAATGTTATAAAAGAAAGATAAATAAGGTAGCGTAAAAAAAATTTCCCTTAAGGGAGAAAAATATTTCCTTTTTTTTTAAAAAAAAAAAATTATTGTTTTCCCGTGTCTCTAATAATTTCGGTAAACGGAATTTTAAAGAGTTGCAAATCAGAAACGTTCATATCCTATTATTACGCTACAAATTCTTTTTTCTCTTGTCTGCAGTTTGTTTCACAATTGCGTAACTTTTTTTCAACATCTGAGCGTAACAAAATATAGGAAAGGAAAATGCGTGTACTGTACTTTTGTTATCGGTAAACCCAATTTATTTTAGCAAATGTTAAAGAATTTTGTTCTTGATGGCTTGCCAAAGAAACAACTGCCAGATACATCGCATGAAATGATAAGTATAAAAAAAGATTTTATATTGAGTTCAAATCACAGTTCAAACGAAATCTGCATAAAAGATAGAATTTGCACGGAATTGATATGCAAGAAATTGATGTATAAGCAATATTTTAAAAAGTAAGCACATTTTTATCACTAGTAAAAGAATAAATATACTTACATCATGCAACCAATTTCATTTTCGAAAACCAAACCTGTCGTTATCTTGGAAGCTGAATATTCTCTTTGGGCCTAGAAAAGAAGATAAACAAAACCGAAATAAATAAATACATCTTATTGCGAACAGTTATGAATTTTCACTGAACTATATTTCTGCCAGAAAAAAAAGTATCGAAAGTGATGGAACACATTTAAATGTTAATTAGGATGAAATATATAAGGTGCAAGTTGCGACTTTTAGTAAAAGGTCACCAAACTATTTTAAGGGTTATCAAAAAAATCATTAACGAAAGAAGGAAATTGTAAAATTTGAATGCATCTGCTATTTTATTTAATTAAAAACGTTACATCAATTTTACTTAATTTTGTCCTGTAGAAGCAAAATATAAAGTTTAAAGCAATTCCATTCCACCACAACCCTTTTTTATTAAATCGTGGAAAATTATTCAACATTTTATGAGTCACACGTCAATTTTGACTGAAAATTTTAGTTGGCTTAAATCAATACTTTTTAAGAGGAAGAAAAGTACATGGACCTAAAGAAGAAATAGAATAATAATTTAAATTCTTGCTGTTAAAAGAGGATTTCAACGGATAATTTTAATAATAAAATTTATATTCACTTACAGAATGTATTATTAACACTTTTCAAAATAAATATAACTCTAATTTAAAAAATAGAATACGTTTATAGATGCAGAACTACCTATTTCTTAAGATTAATTTTTATCATCAGGGAACTGAATGCAATAGGGGGCAGCGATAGCCTTATGCTAAAGCAAAGATCTAATGACCGGTGGCTATAGAATTCCGGTATCGTTCTATCCAAATACCATTGTGTAATGAAATTGATGCAAATTAAATATTTCGCAACATGAAGTTCTTATATTGGCGAGGCATGGATGTGGAGAGAGGGATGACTGTTCTAAGTGTCTAATTCGTCACCTGAACGTGGTTTTACAATTTTGAGACGTATTAACTAATTTATGAAACATATGAGAAGAAATAAGCAGCCGGGCAAACAAACAATGCAAAAAATTACTTAAATAAACATCAAAAACAAAGAAATAATAAATAAGAGGATTTCGAAAAAAGTTAGGACAAAAATGCAAGCAGCTTTAATAGAGAAAAATAATACAGCTCTTCTAAAATATTTGCAGTTCACATAACATGGGCATACAAAACTTCAAAACTGTTTTGATAGAGTACTTGCAAGACAAAAGTTAACTTGACCAAAGTTTTCAAAAAACTACGAAACACTAACCCACTTTGACAATCATAAATTCATAATTCATCTCAAAGTTCACGAATCACAACTTGTGCCATATTTGCCAAGTTATTTTTTTTTCCCTCTCCCAAGACAAAACTTCTCCAAGTCTCGAATATCACTTCCGAGTTAATCTGCTATTAAAAGGAACCCACACGCAATCGACACACCATGAATAAAAGATTCTCCCGCTCCCAACAAGAGGCATCCCACTACTAAAAGTCCCCAGCCGATTGATTAATGGCTACTTAAACCTTGACTACTCTTTAACAAACAAGAGTGAAATATCAGCTCTAACTAGCTAGAACGATGAAAGAGTTTTCCCACAAGGATCTGCCTACTGCCAACTAATTGCAAAAATTTTTAATCTTTTCTCTGTCTGTTATGGCCGACAGCAAACTCGGTTGTCCCTTTTTAATTGTGTTGAGAGGGTGGGCGCCAAGTTGTGTGGTATGTCTTGTTAAACCTTTGAAATGAATCGCTGCGGCGGCGATTAGAACAGGATGCCTTTTTCTGAAAACTTTTCCACAAGGGCTCTCCAAAAGGAAAAGGAGTAATCATTCTTTTCGCTTTGCGGGACGCGGTAACCACTTCAGAGAACGTTTGAAGTACGTGCCCTGTCATTGAGGGGAAAACGAGACTGCAGCGATTCTTGGAGGACTTGCGAGGGCTTCAGGAAAAAAATGGCGAACTGGATATCGACTTCAAACACGGAGTGGTCTTTGTAAACTGGATCTTCACTTCATCCAAAGTTATGGAGGGCTTTTAATCACGAATTGGGAGTTTAAAGAGGAATTGTTATGCTTTTGCATCTTCACCGCCGTATAGAAGGCAGAGGAAAATATCAAGGCAAAATTTTGGTGGAAGAAGATACGAAGTATGCCATCATTTTTCAGCAGAATGAATCAATTTTATTTGCAATTGTAATTAACGATTTTACTAAAAAGACGACAAACAACAATACTTTCAACTTTCGTATTTTGTTATGCCCTTTTCACATATTTAACGTTATCACTGAATTATTTTGATTTTGATCAATGAAAAGCAGATTGCGAACTATTGACAACAAATTTTTGCAGCTACGGATTAGATGATGAAGACAACGTCTTAGCTGATAATTCATTTTCCATATATTAACACAAACAGGACTACCTAAAAACATAAGGTCTAAAAATCTACATAAAGGTCTGGAATCCCCCATCAACTATTAAAATAAGTTTGGCTATCATCTATAATTGAGGTTACAATCCCATTATATATATATATATATATATATATATATATATATATATATATATATATTGATTTTATTGGCCACGTACGTTTGCATTGTTACATTTGAATATCTTGACGCCCTAAATGAAAATTTATCGAAGACCTAGAATTGAGATGAACAAAGAAAAAGGCATCCCAAGTAAGATTTTTTTCCTTTTTAAAAGAATCTAGGCCACAAAAGTTAAATATGAGAGGGAAAAAATGTTGAAAAATCGAATTCCGTCACAGATGTTAAGTGGTTATCTTGAAAAATATTCGTTGAATGGATTGTTTGAAAAATTATTTTTAAAAAAGTTTATTCATTATATAAACTTTAATACCAACAAAAGTTTATAAAGCTTTGAAGAACTGTAATTTTTTCTGATTCATTATGCCCTATAAATGTGAGATTCAGCAGACGAAAATGTGATTTGAATTTATTTTTTTTTATTAAAAAAAACCCCAACATATTCAAATGCCATATTAACATTTCTAATGAAACTCAGCAAGTTAGAAATATTAACATGATATCACTTATATACTGAAGTGTTTCTTCCGAATATCTAATAATTTGAGCTCTATCTTCAGTAACTAGGTCGTACTTTGTTTTTAATTAATATAAGGTTTACAAATTTTAATGTTGTTAAACTTTAAAAAAGTCTGCAGGTTAATCGACATTATTAATTTAGTGTTTAAAGATACAACTATAAAATAGTCCTTGATGGAAAAGTACTAATATTAGAAGTCAATTGCGGTAAAAGAAATTTGCACTTTGAGTCAAAAAGAAGGTACATTGATTGATTGTTTATTATAACGTTGCACTGAGAAGCAACCCGAAGGCTATTGGCGGAGCACTTCGTAATTTTGAAATTTGGTCAAATGACAATGACGACACTTGAACTGGCCCCTCCTTCTCCAAATTTCCACCCCACCCCCAACAGCTTGGAACCTCGACAATCCCGATACCCGGAGGATCTTAAGGAGCATCAGGGCTCGAAATATCTCTCATTCACCCCGAATTCTAACATTTTTATAATTTTAACACCTTTAAAGTATTTCTAAGGAAATTTTTCCAACGTCTTCTTCTAATCTAATTGATTTTTTAACCTTAATGCACTTAAATAAATACAAAACAACGTCATTTTCGTGAATTAAGCGTCCTCTTAATTGTCAAGGACACTCGGAGTATGTCAATTTGAACTCAGATGATGAGTTTAAAGCCCTGCAAGGTTAGGTTATCCATATGCATCTCCACTACGAACCCACTGTTCGATGAAACAACGCCGGCCATGTGTTTGCGATCATGACCACTAGGCTATCGCGGCCGTATAATAAAATGTAGAAAATACAGTTTAATTTTTTATAATTTTATACTTTAAATCTCCCCTCCTCCTTTAAGAGAACGGGAACATAAAAATGACGGAGAAAAATAAAACTTCATTGTAAACACTGCACAAAATTATTTTAGTGATAGTTTTATAACGTGGCAAACACTGAACAAACAAATAAAAGCCATATTGCAACAATAGGTTCCTTTAAAATTAACTAATAATATTAAAGTTAATGTTGACAGTTGAGATAGCAACTTGTGTTTCCTTATATTATTCTAAAAAAATAAGGACTAACATAAAATAACATTTGGTCTTCAGAAGTTTACCAAATTTACAGATGAAATTATATAAGTTAGAAATGTTTATATATTATCACATAAAAACTAAATTTACCTTTCGAATATTTAATACGTTTTAATTTCAGTCTCAATACTTGAATAAAAATGTCTATACACGATATGTTTCAAACACAGAAAATTATCTACATTCATTTCGATAATTTTCTGATGGTTAAATATCAAATTTGGTTTTAATAATCATTACATATTGCAATTTTTTATGCTGAATTGTCCCCTTTTTATAAGTTCTCTACCTCATTATTAAAAAAAATTAATTTTTTTAAGAAAATTTTATCAGAGACATTAATATTATTCAAACTTGAAGCTGATTCAAAATTTGATATTTGTATATAACACACAGCTGTATTTTTATTTATTGTGTTGAATTCTATAGAAACATCGTAGACATAACTATGCTGATCCATTTGAATTTAAACATTTCGGTTCAAATATTTTTTTTTAAAAAAAAGTCTTTTAAGATGTACAGAACTTCACAACATAGATTATTCAACTAATCGTAGTTCTGAATAGCAAATAATTTTTATGAAGACTTAAGAGCAAGTAAAGTAAAAGAGAGAGAGAGAGAGAGAAATTTCCTAAAATTAAAAAAGAAAAGCAAAAGTTACTCTAATTAGTCTCCTGAGGGGTTATTGTTTTAGGTGGGGCGTTTTGGCATACCAAATCACTTTTCAATTTTTTAGCCGCCACCGAAGGGACTATTGTTCCAGGTAGGCTATAAATTGGTGTGCCAGATCACTTTTCAACTTTTTATCGTTTCTTTAATTTTAATAGCATTTAGCTTAAATATATTCAATTTAATAATTTATCGTTTTCTTTAATTTTAATATCGGAAAAGTTTACTATTTCCCATTTCTCAATATTTCATCGTTTACTTTAATTCTTATATTTAATAGAGTAATTTAATAATTATATATTAAAAAAAGCCCACCTTGGGTGGCTAAGTCAGATTTTTGCAAAACTTTGCATAGAATTTTTTTAAATTTTAGCTTTTATTTTATGTTAATATTAATGAATAATTGACAAACATAATTATTTAAATTAAATGAACTTTTGTGAAAGTCATTATTTTGACTATGAGTCAGCTTCCTTTAAAATGCCTTTTTTCTCTATATAAATGTCATTTCAAAGACTTTCCAAGTCATTTTAAAAAACCACTGAGTTGAACAAGAGAAAAATGCTAAATACGATAATTTGATCCTTTTAGTAAAATTAGCGACTTGAAAAAGTACTTTTGTCTTTTTTTTTTCATCTTAATAAATTGCATAATTTAGAACCTTCTCTTCTTATTCTCAAAACGTTACATTTAAAAAGGATTATGTAACTATCTAACATAAGAGTCTTTTAAAAATCACAAAACTATTTTTTCCCAAATACCTCCATTTTTTCTCGTAATTTATTCTCCTTATAAATTATGCAAGTAAATAATTTTCGAACCATTAAAACATTATCTATAATAAAGTCCCTTTTTAAAATTCCCATAACCTGTTCTTTTATAACTGAGAAAAAAAAAAAAAAAAGACTATTATACAGTATTTAATTTTATTTGCTTTCCTTTTAGTAAAAAGAAATCTAAGGAAAGAACTTTATAAGTTCCATACCTCGTCTTCTACATGAGAATATTACATTATTTAAATTTTAATTAACCTGAAAAGTACTTCACGATGAAAAAAAAACTAGTATTTTCAATTCTTATGTTACAGATCCTTGTAATGTTTCACAAATAAAAAGAATCAGCTACACAATAAATGTAAAGAATGAATTTCTGAGCCTTATTTTGAAAAGAAAAAATGATGTAAATTTTCTCCCTATAATGCACTGTTCATGTTATCGATAATTACAGATAACATTTATAACTTCATTATATTCACTTATCAAAGAACAGAAACTTTAAATTTTAAAATTAAAAATCGGAAGATATGGAGAGAAAATGTCTTAAAAAAAATAAAAAAAAATTGTACGATATTTTTTGATAAATAATAATAATAATAAAAAAAACCCCAAAAATTACTTCAATGCAAATTTATTTTTATTTTATGTTGAACGATTGCATTATTTTTATAAAAGAATTTTGGTACAATGCATATTTTAAGCGTCTTCACTTTTTTTCTGCAGTGATGAGAATGATACGAATAATAATCACTCAAAACTTAAAGAATATTAAAGTGAGTGAGTGTTTGTATGTTTGTGGCGCAGGAGTCAAATCTGGCTATGCATCACTAAACATTCGTTGATAATTCACACACAAGTTTTTTATATTCTTAAAACCAAATTTTGAAAAAAATTATAAAAAAAGACACAGAGTGTGTGTGTGAAAGTGAGTGAATGTGAAAGTTTTTGGTGCAAGAGCCAGATGTGGCTGTGCTGCGCCAAACAAGGTTTAACTGTGGTCTAGGCGTGAAAAAAATTGGGAAAAAAAAAAAAAAAAAAAAAATTGGTTGACAAGAAGGAGGGCCGAAAATAGAGAAGGATTTCTAGGGTAACCAGGGGGTGCATCACCCGTGAAAAAGACACAGATTAATAAAACGATAGTAAAATACTGTAAAAAAAGCAACATCTTAAATTCGATTTTAAAATTTAATATTGTGGTCAGCTTTTCTAAAAAAATTCAATTTCAAGTCATGGTGGGGTTTTCCTCCTACCAAGAAAGAATATCACAATTTTGAGATACATATTGGAGTCACTTCATGTTTTGTTGTAATGTCAACTTTTTTCCAGCGTTGTTTTTACGTTTGAATATATCTATATACATATATATAAGCAAACCAAATATAGAAAAAATCACAACATATAACAATCTAAGAAGATTCAACACTAAATCAATACTATTAATAGAAAGAAAAAAAAAACTATTAAAATACAAATTAATATTAATATAAATCGTATAAAAATTTTGTCCAGTTGAAAAATACTAAACATTAAAAAGTAATTTTTACTGTTAATAAATAAGACATTTAAAATTTGATAAGTTTGGATCCCGACAGATTTAATGTGCATCAGTCCCGGCTGCAAGGCGGATCTTCACTGGGCAAGGCTCGAATCCGCAACTCAACGAAAACCGCCGGCCATGAGTCCAAAACCATGACCACTAGGCTACCACGGCCTTCTAATTGGCAAATGCTTCATAAAACAAATACATTCAATTTTACAATTAATGGAGAAAATATTTATAAAAATTTGATGCCCCCCCTAATGATTATAAAAAATATTATATCTTAAAGAAATTCGAATTCTTTTACTCGTACTACTAGTCAGTATGAAAAATCAATTAAAATTAGATCAAAATTTTACAGATAATAATAATTATTATTTTAGTTTGTTTGCGCAGAAACATTCAGCTAATAACAAATTTCATATTGCGACGACATATCGCTTTAAAAAAAAAGATTTCATTAAAACAAGTGCAAACTTTTTTCAGTTAAGTTCTCGAAAAAGTAGAATTATTCGAAATGAATATTAACTAGCATAAAGTAAGCGTACTTCCGAGCCCCTGTTTCAACAGAAGCAATTATTATCAAGAAAAGAAAATACCTTCTTCAAATTACTAATGCATTTTTAATTTGACTAGCAAAACATTCTGAAGTACAAAATCATAGCCAATGCCAACAACAAAAATAATAAAAGCAGACGATTCTCCCATAAAAATCAATTATTAAATTAAATATTAAAGTAAGAGTATAAGGTAAAATACTAAGTTAGATAATAATATTCTGTTCGGATATTGGAATAAAAACAGACGATAAAATATTAAATGAAATATATTTTAGCAATGAAAATATACTTTAAAAGCAAACTATATATAAATGTAATTATTATAAACAAACTAAATGTAATATTAAAGCAAACGAAATGTATTATAATGTCAATCTTTTGAACCTAACACCATGTGTATCCTTTATTTTATGTTCACAAATTTTTGTTGACGCCATTTTTCTCAAAACATGTTATTATATGTTAAAAAAATGATAAAATATATTTCGTAAATTGATTAAAATATTGAAAGAGACAGAAATATTGTCAAACATTACCCCATGCTGACACATTAAAAACAACTGTGATTAAACAAAACAAGATTGTTTAGAGTCAAGTAAAGCCTAGTTTTATCGAATTAAGACGCGACGCCTGCTTTGTGAACAACAGTAGTGCTTTGTATTGTACTTTCCATTTAAACCAAGTAGTACTGCATACCATTTGTCCCTGGTAATAAGAAGTGAAACTGAGGTTTTGTTGACTTTGCACGGAATAATTGTAATGTCTCCACCCCCTCCCTCCTTTCATACATTCATAGTTGTAAGAGAACTGCAGCAAGAAAATAATTTTTTCAAAATACACAAATGAAACAAATAAATGTTATGCTGGAGAAATTGGCACATCGCTTTAAAATTTTTTAAAAAAAAAAGTATCGTGCAGACCGATCCGGGTTAGCCAGAGATTATAGTTCAAGGAGTTTGACTTAACGAAGTTCTACAGAACTTCAAAAAAAAACAATAAATCAGAACCAGATAAAGCTTCTCATACATAACACAGTATATGAATATTTTGCCTATCACAATAAAAATCTACTTTATCTTTTATGCTTATTTTTCTTTAAAGTCTACAACCTCACACTACAATTCTCAACAAACCAACTCTACGACAAGTATTAATAACCAATTCAGTATCGCAATTTACCAAGCGAAAATAAGTATTAAAAAAAAAAAAAAACTTGCAGAAGAAATAAACACATAACCAATTGAAAAGGTTAAAAAAGGGGGGCAAGCAATCCCACCATCAGTGCAAAAGAACAACCCTTCAGCAAAAGGGCCGCGCGATCGCAAGCAATGGGGTGAAAGAGCAATCGTGCCAGATCCCACTAATGAGTTTCGTCTCGTAATTAGCCACGTGACCGAGCAAAGGTGCTGAAATTAACTGATAAAACCCCGAGCCCCCACTTGTCGGTCGTCATAAAACTCGGAGGTCGAACCTTTATCTGGTCTGCCACCGGAACGCAGCTCTCATTAGCTTAATGAACACGACTTTAAATAGATAAAAGTGACGCTCCTCACTTTACAGTGTCGGCCTGCTCCGCAATTATTAGATTTTCGTTTTTCTTTTCAATTCACGCGCCACTGCCGGGCGCATTCGCATATTTATAATGATTTCCATTCGCCAGCTAATTGTGAAACTGAGAGTTGGGATTCTTTCGGGAGCAGACGTGGAATGTGTGTGTGGTTATAGATTAACGTTCGGTTCGGGTTTTTTGAAATGTGCACAATGATCGACTCCACACTTCGAAAAGTTTCTTTTGTATCAATTAATTAAAAAAACGATTATTTAAAAATCTGAGCATTTTGCCAATAAATATTTTGTGAATCAGTACTAAGAATCTTTTTAAAGCTGGAATGTCGCGTAAGATACTTGTACCACAAGTGTAAGTGATCTAGAAGAAATAAAACTAAAAATTAATATTACTTTTTAAAAAACTTATCTCTACGTACATTAAAAGGTAAAACTCTTCATTTTATCCAATCACACATTGCACAAATATCAAATATGAAGGAGTGTGATTTGATTGATTATTAACGTCGCACTAACAAACAACAAGAGTGCTACTCGTATAAGCGACGGACCATGTAAAATTGACTGTGGTTCAAAATTACGAGTTCCGTCACTAACACTAACAATGATTTTAAGTGCAACTTTCATAAACAATCACAATTAACTGGGAAAGATATTACATAATCTCATTTAAAATTATATAACCTCCCTGTTCCCAAACTGAAAATCTACAATTGATTTTTAAGAAGGCTACATTAGTTTCATCAGACTGCCCAGTCCTATATCTAAAATCTAATACGGTCGCATTTAATAAATTTTGACTAAAAGTATTTTAAAATGTGCATTACTGTCAACAGTATAGTTTATATAAATACTACTAGTATATGGTTTTAAAATCTTAGGCTAAATCTGCGACCGTCAAAAAAGTAATATAAAAAATTTGTATTCGTGTTACAGCAATTTAATGAACGCTCAGCCTCTCCTAATGTAGGGGTCTTCAATGTTTCACGCCCGAGGGCCACATCAATAAATTCACAAAGATCCGTGGGCCACACAACTGTCGAAAAAACAAACAAAACAAAAAAAAAACAAAAAAACAGTGTAGATAGAACATTTATATAAAAAAGGAGGCTTGTTTTGCTAGACTACCACTGATTCTAAGGGAAGAGACGGTGTTACAGATTTGTATATGTTTGTAGGTGTGTGTGAGTATATATAAGTATATATACCCCTATCCATTCAGCTATTCTGTATATTTCCTCCATGACTGTAAAATCATCTTTCCAGCCACAATAGTCATTCTGCAGGGAAGAAAACGAAATCCAAGCTTTTTGCGTCACAATGTTGATGCCTCTGAATAGATTACTTCAGGAAAATTATCTCTTTGTTCCAAATAGATGAATTAAATACTACGTATGCTCCTAACTCAATAACTGTGTTTATTTTCTCTTGAAATCATAATACAAAGATAAGCCAAACCATAAAAGTCAACCCCGAAAAATAATAAAACAATTTGACGCATCCTAAAAATAATTGATTTTACGACAATGCTTCAAGAGGATGCTGCAAGATATAAATATCCGAAAATTTTAGATTCATCAATAAAATTTATTAGTATGCGTGTTCAATTCGATTTTTTTTCTCATTTTTAATTTTATTAAATAAAAATATCCCCGTGTTTTTTTATGCATGATACTCTTCAAAATATATATAGAATAAGTAAAATATAATTAGCTGTATAAAATAGATATATTACATAAGTGTTGAGACATCAGTCCTTCAGAAGAAACAAGATGGTAAATTTATATATATTTTATTTATAATACGGCTATTCCTTAAGTATCGCTTTTGTTCCGATTCAAATTTTGTTTGGGATATTATTCTTAAAATAAACTCAATTTTTTTAAAAAATGTCAAGTTATTATAAATAAGTATTATACATAGCTAAAAATTTTCTATTTGTAATTTTAAATACAACAGATTTGTAGTTAAAAAGCATAGTTTATTTTCTTATTTTTATGTCACACCATTATAAAAAAACAGTTTGGTTCTAAATAAAAGAAGAAATCTTTGTACATGAAACTAGTGCTTTGAAGGAGAGGAAAAAAATGAGAACCAGATGGGCAACTGCAATAAAATTTTCAAAATCATGTGAAAAATTTGATACACTAAAATCGTTAGAATTGTAAGAAAAATATGGATGATTGTTTATTAACGTCGCACTTAGAAGCCCGACGACGGCTTTTGACGACGCAACTCGTATGTTTGAGCCTCGTCGAGGAAAATAGATGACAATTGAGCTGGCACCCCCCCTCTCTAATTTTCCAAACCATTGTGGAACGAAAGGTGTAATTAAACCAACCGAAAATGATGGATATTATATATCAAAAGCAGAGGAATTTCACAAATAAGAAAAATTAAAATTTTGATTGATAGCAAATTATTATAAATATATTATGACATTGAAATTAAATTTTCAAGAAGACAAAATTGATAGTTTCAGTTTCAAATGGCCTTATCGTTGTCCAGAGAAGAAAGGATGAAAATAAAAGCTATCTTAATCGAATTTGACAGAATAAGACCCAAAAACTCCATAAAAATGTCTAATTAGAAAACTATTCTATATCACTCTTACAGCATTCCATTATAGTATCGAGAAAAGTATATCTTATTATACTACTCTCTTTGAAACGATACATTTTTCTATGCAAAAGACATGTTCCAAAATTCGTCTCTTATAGTAAAATCCAACACGGATTTTTAGCTTCATATATTCAAAAATTATGTGCTGAAAAATGAAATAATTCTAAATTTTAAGAGCAGTTAGTCATACATATATTATAACTACCAGAATTTATATTAATTTTAGGATATTTTTCTGACAGTAAAACATTGATTTGGAAGTGAATTCTAGTGAGCCCTCTTGAATTAATTCAAAATGTACAACCTCTCGACACATCAGTTTTAAAAATCGAAATTCACTTAAACACATTTGGCCAAATTAAGAGCAAGGAAATTTACTAAAAAAATGAAATATTCAATACAAAAATAGTTAAAGCAGTTTAAAAAAAGTTAGGGATAGTTATTACATACATTACAGTTTTTGAAAACCAAATTATTTTCTAGGTTTTTGCTCTTTCTTTTGTTACTCTTTCACAATCTTTATATATATATATAATTTGTATTTTTTAATCGTTAAATTCTTATATTGATAAATTGTTTGAATAACTTTATTTGTATTAGGCAATGAATAAATTTATTACGAACAGGATTTAAAAAAATAAAATGTGGTCGTATTTAAACCGTGGGAAAAAAGACGTTCGCATCCATCTTGGGAATTAATGCATCGACAAAGAAACAGAAGTGAATAATCCTGTGCATTTAAAAATTCTCTCTCTCCTTAAAAAATTCTTTCCTTTTTAACATAAAATTATCCATAAAATCCTTCTCAAATTTAGAAAATGATTTCCGCGAGGAAAAACGAGAGACATTTTCAACCATTATATCAAGACTTGTGGCTCCCAAAGGATGACACACCATGGTGTCTTCAAACACATAGACACGCCGCTAACAATCTCATATTTTTACCTCTTACTTATGATTAGTCGTGCTTTCACAAAGGGTGCAGTGGTAGAACCTAAATACAAAAATGGCGCCGTGAAATGAAAAAGTTTGGGAACCATTGATACAGACCATACATCTAAGAAAATAAAGATGCTACCTGTTAACTACTCCAATGTTTGTATTTAAGATCTAAAATTAACTAAGATATAAACAATATTTTCGTTAATCTTCAGATCTGTAACCTAGCTTATGGGTATTTGAAAAAAGATGAGTTCACCGAATTTAGGAACTATCGGAAGAAGTGGTAATTATAAACTGAGCAATAGCAAAAGTAACTTTTTACATACTAATAAAAATTAAAGAAATAATCCCAACTATTGCATTTCAAAATTAGTTTATCGCAGAGCCATATCTGCAAAATCAATTTTTTAAGAAAGCAATTTATAGATATTACTTCAACGAACCGTATAGTGAATGTATGAATTAAATAGTATTTAAAACATTAATTTCATTTTTCGAACACAATGTTTAAGAACGAAATGAAAAAATATATATAAAAAATGTCTAATAAAACCATTTTTTATCATCAGAATACCCTTATTTTACACTTTTAATGAAAAATACATGCGAAACATGCAGAAATGATCAATATATATTCAAATATTTCTCTCTTTACCGAATCTACAGTAGACAATATCCCATTTACGAAAGTACATCTTTGATAAAATGTTATTACGTAAAAGGACTACGTCGAACGATGAACGAATGTTTAAACAGAAACACGTCACAGTTATGTTCACAAGAATTACGAAATTGGAGTAAATAAAATATAATTTGAATCAAACCATTTTCCCATATCTACAAGAAATGTTTGACAATTCAAAATCCAAAAACAATATATAAATATTTCTCTGGTCGACATTATATAAAATACTAAACATTGATGTTTGTCATGTGGTGCATCATTATCACTTTAACACCTTAAAAGCATTTAGTCTAAATGTTAGCTGTTACCCAGATGTTCATTCAGCTTGTTTAAACAAGAATTCTATTACGGTAAGAGTACTTTCGCTTTCCCCTTCTCACAAAAGCATTAGTCAAACATTTTTTTCAGGAAATAAATATTCTCGAGACACCATTTAGATATTCGAAAAGAGGGTTAAAATGTGCATAATCGGTGCGATAAAATTATGGTCAGTCGATCCTGAGATGTACTAACATCATTTTGTGAGAAAAAGGATATTGAGGAAAAGGCATTGAAAATTTGACGGGCTTTTTAATCTTCAATGTAACCAATTTCAGGGATAAATAACGTCTTACATAAGAATACACAGCTTTATTACAGCTCACTTATTGGTTGAAAGTTTCATCTTAGGTTTATAACCCAAAAACAGCTACTGACTAAATCTCAGTTCATTCGCATAAGTTAATTTTTTTGAATATATTGACAATGACAATAATAGATTTTATTAGACGTTGATTGCAGGTTTTTTTTTTTCAATTCTGCATTTTAATTTGATGTTTACTAATGTTTGATTTATGTATTTCAGCGCTAGTAAGCAATTTGGTACATATTTGTACAATCATTTAAAACGCATGAAAGGCAAAATTATTAAAATAAAAGATTAATTGCGTATCAAACTGTAGTAAAGGTGACATGGATATTTTTAGCAAATGAAAGAAAACTGTAAAATAACCAACGATATAAACAGTTAATTTTCCAACCTTGTGCATCTTAATACCGTTCTGAAAAATACAAATTCATTTTCAATCAATAAAGTAATAAATATATTAATGTAAAATGTTATAAACAGTGATAAATATGTTAATGTCATCATACACTTATTTATCACTCTATTTATAAACAAAAATTTTAGAAACTCTTCCACTGCGTGCTTCGTTTGTTATAAATGAGAATATTCACGAACAAACTACACAAGCTTATTACAAAAAGTAGATATAGAAAAATGTATCATCACAGAAAAACATTACTAATGTTTTTTTTTTTTTTTTTTTTTTTTTTTAAGTTTAAACAAATATTTTATCTTACACGAGATTCTTGGGTTTAACAATATATAACAAGACAACTACATCATTTTAAAAACGAGTAAGAGCTTTCAAAATATTGCATAGATATACAGTTATTTTAATCCAACAGATAATTCATAATACATTTATGAATGTATGTATATGTGAACAAAAAAGCATCATATCAACACCTCAAGGCATAGAAGTTGTTTAAACACACAAAGGCACAAATGTTTGAAACACAGGACTTGTTACAGAAGAAATTCAGTACAGTTTAGTTTACTTTTTATTAACGTCGCACTAGAAGCAACACGAGGGCTATTGGCGACGGACCTCGTAATTTTGAACCACGGTCAAGTGACGAGGACGACACTGAGCTGGCACCCCCCTCTCCTAACATCCACACCACGCCAACGGAAGGGCTTTGGGCCCTGAACAGATTTAACGTGCACCAGCCCCGGCTACACGGCGGGTCTTTGGCGGCCAAGGATCGATCCCGCGACTGAACGAAAACCGCCGGCCGCTAGTCCACGACTTTGACCACTAGGCTACCGTGGCCTAGAAATTCAGTGCAACTGAATATCGTCTTCTTACAGTTACTGAAAAAATCGAGTAAAAAGAAGCAGTGAGAGTAATGATGAGTTTATTGGCGCAAGAGGCAGATATGACTATGTTGTGCCAGACAAAGTGCAACTGTGATCTAGATAAGCGCGTCACCTGTGTTTACCAGACAGGATATCCCATGGTGTGTGTGTGGGGGGGGGGAAAACCACTGCGGTGACTTGCGGTCATGATGCCCGTACCTACACATAGAGTGGATGGTTGACTATGCTCTTTCAACCTTTAAACAAAAATCGAGCAGCTGTTGATAGGTTGCCTCGACTTGTTACTTGCCCAGAAAATTTAATATAAAACGTATTTTAAAATATCTAAAGAAAATTAAGGTATAAAATTGAAGGTAAGACATTATATTTAGAAAATCACAAGTAAAATTTAGAATAAGCATTTAAGTTCTAAGATTAGACGAAAATAGTTTTGTGTCAAGAGAGAAATTGATGTGACTGGCCAAACAGGGAACAGCTTTGCGTGCTGTTAAATGTTTTTGGAGTACCTACCTAAAGAAGGAAGCCCAGAGGAGATGGAGGCTATACTATTTTTATTCAGCATACGAAATTGCTTTCTTCAACGAATTCCAGACTTGCACTTCCTTAGATATCAAGATTTGAGCCGTTTATTGCACATATCTTATTAAAAAAAATTATAAATGCTTCCAACGTGGCTTTCATTTACAGTTCTTACAATTTATCAATTGCCAATACAATTTTGAAGGAAAGTAGTTTCACTTAAAACTGTTACAGTGTTTATTTTAGCAATTCGGTTTTTTTAAAAATAAAAAAAATCAGTCAAGAATTCTTCAACTAAAATTGGGGGGGAGGGAGAGAGAAACGCTATTCCAAGTGGTTTTTATATATAAAGTTAAGGATTCATTTCCTTTCAGAAATTCTCAAGGTACTTTCAAGATCAATGTCGTTCAGCCTCGCTTAATACTTAACTTGTTGCATTGTATGATTTGTAGAGAAAAACCCAGCTTTACGGCAATCAAACAATCCTTATCCAAAATTTTTAATGATTATAAGGAATACATATGGTTTTATATTTCTTCAAATTCAAAGAAGGATCAGTGCAGTTTGGTATAAAAGAAGAGGGGAAAAACAAATTATAGACTCCAATGAAAAATACATATATCAAATCAGAAGAAAGAATAGTTTTTATTAATTGAAGAAAAAAAAGCATTCATTTTTAGGCTGTGATCACTTAACAATTTGCAGATGATGACAAAATTTGTTATTCACATACTAATTATTTTAGTATCAAATTTCTAACTTTAAAAAACAAGACGAAATCCGAAAACGTCAAAAACTTTGCTGCAATCCGGATGAAACAGATCCAAAACTTTGTTGCAATCCGGATGAAACAGATCCAAAACTTTGTAGCAATCCGGATGAAACAGATTCAAAACTTTGTATTGCATTTTTCTCATTTCGATAATTATGTATTATTATTTCGTTCGCATTGTATAATTATTATTTCGTGTTTTGATTTGTTCAGCAGAAGTGTTGAGTATTATTTTTATTCGATCTAGAAAGTAATTAGAAACTGTAATTCAGATCATATGTGACATAACAAAAAAAGATAAAAAAGAAACAATAAAGTAGTTATAAAAATTACTGTTTTATGACTGCCTCTTTTAATTGCTGACTGGATATATGCCTTGATGATTTTATTAATCTCTAAAATAATTATTAAACACTAATTCCTAACATTTTTGTCCTTGGAAATCCTTTATAACAAGATCCACTAAGCTGAATTTATGTTTTAAAAATAAAAGCACAAATATATATAGTTTCTTTTTCTAATAAAATTTAGTTCTGCATTTTCTCAAAAACATGTATATTTGACACAGCATTTCTATGTTACAAGCATAAATATAATTTATAAAACAATTTACAACATTATATTTGCCTGACAGCCCAGGGTAGGCCAATGTGCTCTTTTGAAGATTCCTTTCAGATAACTTGGCTTTGTCTGCAAGTTCCTTACCCCAATCACCTTAAAATCTGACTCAACAGATACAAGCCAACATAGCTTTGGTTTTCCCCTTTCAAAAGTGTCACTACCATTCCCCATATCATTTCCTGTAGTGCACCAAGATCAATATTGTATTGGTATGGTTGTTGCAATAGCATCAGAAGTGCCCTGTTTCTGAATAAGGACAAAATATTCCTGCTTTCAATTTAAAAGTCCAAGGTACGTCTTTGAAACCATTTTACATTCCAATTATTACAATGTTTTAGACTACGGGTGTTCAACCTTTAAACTTAAGGGAACACTTTGAGCTTACTATTTTCTTGAAGAAACCTCTTGATCAAAAAGAAGAAAAAAAAATATTATATCAAAGCTGTATCCTAGTCAAAATTATTATTAAATCTCTATTTTATCACAATAGAAATGTCTTAATAAGATAATGAATGGTAAGGTAGATAAAGGGTATTATTTTGATTTTCTAAAATATATTCAAATGAATAATAAACAAAAGCAACGATATTTCAAATCATAAATTAATAATAAAAAAAATTTTTGGTGACTTGGCTGCGATTGTTTTTTATTGCAAAGTATTTTTACATCTGGAATAATTGTTGAAATTTGCAACCTAATGTCTTCTTCAGCATCCAGTCTGTTTCTGTATTTTGTTTTGTCGCAGCATTCAAAGAGAAGAATTTTTCGCAATCATAGGTTGAAACATATGATATAAGATGTTTCACATTCTTTTGGCACATTCAAGATAATCTTTTCTAATGTCCAATTCAAAATTGCATAACATCAACTTGAATTAAACTTAGTTTCAATAGTGTCAGTCGATATATCAATTTGTTGTTCTCTTTCTTTTATTGGGAGTTTGGAGGTGTCAATATTCAGAAGCATTTTAGATCCAAAATAATTTTTCTTTTTGACCAGGGAAATATTCTAGAAATGCTTTTTGCAGATCTGATAAATGTTGGACCAAACTAATTTTGACATTTTTATCGGGATTAGTGCTACTGTCTATTAAAACATTATGCAAATTAGAAATGCATTCATTATTATCTTTCAGAATGCAATCTGACCAAAATTTCAATTTTAAAAGAGTGGTATCAATTTTTCTTTATACTTGAAAATAGGGAAATAAGTGGGCAATTCTTCATCTGAGTCAAAGAATGGAGAATAATATGTGGCTCAATGCATCTTGATTAAAGTATTTGAAGCGTGTGATTTTTAAGAAATTTAAGATTTTATTTTATCCTTAAAATATTTATTTTTAATAAGCAAACTGCCTTTAGAATTCGATTTTTTATAAAATTTAAAATGTTTTGAATTAAGCAAATAGTGATCTCTTGCAGAAACCCTGTCAAAGTTTCAATAGAATCCTAGGGTTCAGAGGAACCCAGGTTGAGGACCTCTGTTTTACATAAAAAAAATTCTGGCTGTGGTAGCCTAGTGGTCATGCTGGTGAATGGCGGTTTTCATTGAGTCGAAGCATCAAGTCTCGGCCACTAAAGACATGCCATGTAGTTGGGGCCCAAAGCACTCCCGTTAATGTGGTGTAAAAAAAAAAAAAGAGAGAGCGATGTCAGCTCCGGTGTCATCCTCATCACTTGACCAAGTTCAAAATTACGAGGTCCGTCACCAATAGCTCTTGTGTTGCTTCTAGAGCGACGTTTATAAAACCAAACCAAACAACAAAAAAAATTACATAAGCACACAGAAACATAGTTACTAGTTCCTGCAGGATAGAACCAAATTATGAGGTATACAAAGATTTGTAAAACACAAGATAGTTGTAAAACATATGAGAAATAAAACAAAAAGTCAACAATAAAATTTTAATTTATTTGTTAGCTACAAAAGCTATGAACAAAAAGAATTGATACACAATTGTTTTAATTCTGTAAATTCAACATGAATTTTCAAAGAAAAATATCACATATGTACTTGAAAAACTGAACATCCAACATAAAATGCATTTATTATATTACATAATTGAATTCTTAATTTTTCATCAACTTATCAAATGCTCTAAATTTAAACAACTGAAAAGATTTTCATTGCAATTTTCTACTTTAAAGTAAAACAATTTACATTTATAAATAAGCAAATTAGCATACAATTTTTCATACATTTGCAACACAAAAAATAATGGCATACCTACGAAAAAGTATATTTGAATGACATCACAAAAACATGAAATTTATTACATATTTGAACAAATACATAAAAATGTAAACTTAACGATAGGAACCTCAACTACAAGTTAAAATGAAGAGTTACGTACATTACTTTTTTCTTTAATTCTATATGTAATAGTTATTTTAATTTAAAAATATTTTTTTGAAGCACTAAAATAAAAACAAATTATTTTCAAATAGAAGTAAATGTTAATGGAGGAGGGAGGATTTATTTTTTTCAATGCTTAAGTTTTTCTTTCAATTTTAAACAGTAACATTTTTGCACTCTTAATGCATTGCACTGTATGTAAATAGTGATTAGCAAAAATTGCTATAAATGAAAATTTTCAAAATCAGAAGGTGTCTTTTGAATAGATGTGTAAGTGAACCTTAATGTTTTTAAAGCAAAATAGAACACAGATCTATGCATCTTTTTAAACACACATATAAAAAAGAAAGAAATTTTACATAACTATACGCTACATATAAAAATTTACAACTGATATACAGATTCACACTTTTTCCACAAGTTTTCTGAACAGTTTATTTAGAAATGTATACATACATAATAATCTTTACATGAACTTAATGGGTCAGGAGTGTAATAGCTGTCTAGCCAGACAAACATTTACAATAAATGGTGATAATTCCTTTAGCTTTAACTGTATGTTTCTTCAAAAAGTAAAACAAATATTTAAGTTTTTTTTTTTTTTTTTTGTATTGTTAATAGTGTTGATTTCAATGAAAGAAAATTTAATAAATTTCAAAATAAAAAGTATTACTTTAGAAGAAAATAAAACAGTTAAAAATTCTAATACAAAGTTGTAAGATAGAAAAGAAAACTGCTAGAAGACATAGCTCTGCATGAAATTAGATAAATTTTCATTTAAAATAAAATAAAAAATTATCCGATTCTGTTACTGACATTACTGTTTATATAAATATGAAATAAAGATATTCCTGAAAAGTATGTGCAAAACAAAAACATTCTGAAAGCCTAAATTACAACTGTGATGTTTAAGAACTTATAATATTAAGAAAAAGATCTAGAAATGCAACATACACAAGAACTTAATAATAATAATAAAACATAATAAAAACATGAGATATTTTTTCAAATATAAACCACTATATTGAACGATTTAAAATTCTAAATTATTTTGTCATATTTATTTAAAAAAAAATAGCACAATAATAAAAATGGCACTTGAACAATGTCTTCAAATATGAAGCAAATATCAGATTTTACTACGTAAGCGATATCAAATGTATCCAATCCATGATTTATTTTAAAGTGAGCTGTGAACGGAAAAATACATTCAAATATGTAATAAATAGATTCTAATTTTTTGAAAAAGATAAAAATAACATTTCTATAACCTACCAATAGAATTCTATTCTAGAAATACAATCAATGGAATTATATTCCTAAGAAAACTGTTTGAAAAAATTTGCAATGCTGTAAATATATGGACATTTGAAAAAGATTTAACAAAGGGCCTGACTTTGGATTTAATTAAATGGTCTCATGGACAATTGACTTTATGCTTATCTCAGTATTAACAACTAAAACGATTTTTAACATTTTATAAGTATTATTTTGTTACCATTTTTCAATCTCCATTTAAAGAAAGCATGTCTTTTAATATTGATTATTGAAAATATCTCTAAAATTTATGATTTTTTTTACAAGAAAACAAGGAAAATTTGTTTGATTCTACTGAATAAAATTACAGGAGATGAAACACAAAAAGTTATTAACAATTTCTTTAAATGATCATTGAATGGATATTTTAAGAAAATATACACCAGGACTCGATTTCACATTATGCTGAGAAAATGTATAGCAATTTTGAAAAACAATAATTGCAAATGTTAGTGTTATACAGTTAATATTGAGAAAAGCAAATTTCTTTATCAAGACCCATACAGAAAAACATAAAAATTCAAAACTATGCTTATTAGCACTCAGTTATGCTTTTAAACTAATATAATCTGACCTTCACATAAAGCATACGATTTAAATTTCTGACAAAATGGAGTTTACAATTTTTCTAATTATATAAGAAAACTATTTTTTTTTATAACAATAAGAAATCCCAAACAAAGAAATTTAGAAAGAATTTTCCTTTCTCCAGTGTAAAACTAGATGGACCCTTTGCCGCAAGTAGATACTAAAAACGACAGGAGTAAAAGCACCTAATAACTGGTCCAATAGGGTATTCCTTTCTGGCTCGGTTGTCTTAAGGCGCTGCTAAAGACACACAAAGTATCTGCAAATTTAAAAGTGGACCCTTAAAATTTCTCCTGTTAACTGACCTCAATCAAAAGGGGGGGGGGGGGATATTCGCACTGAAGTAGCAATTTAGGTTTTAAACACTAAATGACAGTCCATACAAGCCTTAATTTTTATTTGAATGTATACTTCCAACATAAAAAAAAAAAAAAACCTTTCTTCAATGTATCTAAGATAACCTATTAATATATAATAACTATGATGCACACGTCAAATTTACCAGCCATCTCAACAAGAGATTGATGATGTCATTGGAAAACTCTCCAAAATGACACTCAATACATGAAGATTAATATCAATTGCAAAAATGGTTTTAAAAAAACCCCACCAATCTTCTTTAAATTTTGTTCAGAAAGTTTATTAACAGTTTTTTTAAAAAATGGTGACCCTTGCCCAAAAACTGCAACTAACAACAGCAGGAGTAAAAGAACCTATTAACCAGCCTGGCAGAGAATTCCTTTCTGATTCAAGTGACAAAGGGGCAATATTAAGTCAGAGATAAGTTGTCTGCAAACCAGCAAATTCAGCAGAGTGCTTCTCACCAAGGTTGACTGTCTGTGACCACTGCGAAAACAGTGACAATGCAAACTACAAAAGAAACTTGTAATGTTCAACACAATATCAAAATATTCAATGCACAGGAAGAATTTCTGTTTTACTTACAGAAGAAACATGAATAATTTTGTATTAATTCTAATTAAAATAATCTGTTCCATAAAATATTTATATGTTGTATTTACTTTTACAATAATATAAATGATTTTAAAAAATTATAATAAAATTGATTTTTAAGTTATGTTAAACAGATTCCCCCTCCCCTAAAGCAATTCTTAAAAAAAAAAAAAAAAAAGATATACTTGACTTAAATATTTTTTTCTATCATCTATCATATTATTTAGAATTGTAATATGTGATTAACATGTAATTCATATTTCATTTATTTATTAGAAAATAGATCAAAGAATGGTCAGTATAGTTCAGTATATGTAAAACTTGTAGCCTTTATGAAAATAAAGCAATTCCTTCTATATATTGAAAATTTATATGATTTATCAATTTTAAAACATAGAGATTTGATCACATTCGTATTATGTCAACAAAATTTATTGTGGCAGCATTCTTTCAAATTGAATTGAAAGTTATTATTATTTTTTTAAAAAAAAAAGGGGGGGAGGGCATACCTGCAACAGTCAATCTTCAAGTCATCGATCTTCAATAAAGAATAGAGAATCAAAAACTTACATGAAAACAAAAAATCTTTAATAAGTTCAATGTCCAACTTATTTAGGAAAATGATTCAAATGAAAGATAAAAAGATTCAAATAAGATAAGACATGTGATTCTATCTATATTACTATTACTACTATTTCCAAATGAGTTACTTCTCCCGCCCTCAATTAAAAAAAAAAAAAAAAAAAAAAAAAAAATTTTTTAAAGTTCTATAATATATATAATTTAAGCTATTAAGGAGTTAAAAACATCAGAATTTTATGAATGTAACCAAATATAAAATGTTGAACAAGACTTCTTATATAATTATTTAAGGACTAAGAATTTTGTATTTTTATAAAGTAATTTTTCACAAAGACAATCTCCTTTTGTTTCATTACCTCATAATTCACAACATTTTAAATACCCTGATATAATAAGCAACATATTTTCTTAAATTCAAAATAAACAACATATTTCCTCCTGGGAACATAAATTATTAAGAAATAAGACTATTTATCTATAGATGACTATCACTATACTCATATATCTTAGGTCTATATTGTAATTTAATTAGTACAAGTAAATCTATATGGTATTTTAAGATAATACTGAAATTGTTCACTTAGTACATAAACATAATTCATAAAATTGTGATAAAAAAATGCAAATCTTTTAGCACTTAAGATTACAAGTAAGATTAAGAGAGAACCGTAATCAATTATTCAATAATAGTTACAAACAAGTTTAATTAGGACCAAATATTTACATATATGGAAAAAAAAAAGAATCTGAATATAAGAATTTTGCCTTAGGTAATACAATAGAATGCGCACAATAAATTTTAACTCTAATATGTAGGCTCAAGCAGAGCTTCATATTTCTCTTCAGTGGAAAGACCGAGAAATAATAATTACAAGAATGACAGGAAGAAAATAAGGTACCATGTACAATTACTACTCTTTTTAAAATAAGGGTGCATTACAAATAGATTCTATTTTTCTTCTCCCCCTGTTATAACCTACTAAACTCAAGGATCAGACTAAACTCAAAATTAACGGATTCTTATTGATAAGACTTAGTAAATAAGGAAAACATTGTATAGTACTGTTTTGTTCATAGTTCTATATATAAACATGAAGATTAAAAAATATTTAAACCATAATCTTCAAAAATAAAAAGTCCTCATTAAGAGTTTGTGCTACGCAGGAAACTACAGAAGTAATATAACCAAATTGAGTAAGTGATTTGATTCATATTATAACTAAACTAATTGCTATTACTTGGAAATCAGATCTGAATTAAACCTTATTAATCTTCAACACATTTCAAGTCCCCCCCCTCCCAATAATTATGAATAATTAAATTCTTATAATTGTACATTAGTTATTTTAGTGAACATAATCTGTAAGATATGGGTGTGATAATAGCCAGAATCCTAAAATGTGTTGCCTTAAAAGAAAAATTCTAGTTTATTCAGATTCAAACAAAAAAGTGAAATTTTTTATCATATGCTGATTGTCCCATTGGAGGGGGGAAATTAAAATCAAATTTACTCAAATGTGCCAAACCATTTTTTAACATATTTTAAAATAATCAATTTTAATTATTTAGAATTAATTATATTTTTTCTAGGGTAGGTGGAAAATAGATTACCAGGTTTTAGAGAAAATTCAGAAAAACAAGGAAACTAATTTGGATCCGAATAGAATGGTATAAGATGGTTTTTTGGGAGGATAAAAAACATATCCCTAAAATGATAGATGTATAATTTGTCACTAGGCTCAAAAAATTCATATTTATTTAAATAAAGAAATTGTAAGTTTCAACAGTATAATCATTTATTAAATATGACACTATAAACAAAATTTCTTTCAATAAAACATGAACATTAATAACTATTAAAAAATTCACTCTTAAAGCTATGTATAAAATTTTTAAATTTATAATGCAGTAAGGAAAAAATGCAAAGTGATAAATGAATTAAGCTTGATCTTCATTAATAAAGAAAGTAAGTATATTAATTATGAGAAATAATTGCTTCAGGTCTGAAATATTGTCTAAAAGTTAGAAACATAACAATGGTATATAATAAATAAATCAATCAATTAACAGACATAATTAAAAAGTAAGTATGAGCAGAAAAGTTATGCATACCATATTGAAAATGTACATTTCCCAATTAATTACAAAATAGAGAAAAGTATTACACTCCCAGTATTTCATTGGGAATAAATACTTTATATTAAATATATTTTACTTTTGTTCACAAATATCTCAAACAATAATAATACATTTCTTTGAATAATAAACAATATCAGTGGGATCATATATCACTTCTCTAATCAAATTTAAAATTTAATGTATTAAAATTTTTCCTGAAAGATCCAAATGGGATTAAATTAGTTTACATTTAAAAAATATTTTAACAGGTTAAATTCAAGTAATACCCCCTTCAATTTCTTGAAACACTTTTTTATAAACCCAAACTCGGGAAAATAATTTTTTCAAGTTTTACTTCTTGTAATCATCATTCCCTGACGCTGCTCCATTTCATGAGTTTCTTCATGTTGTCGAAGCATTCTCTTAAGTGAAAATTTTTTATGGCACACTTTACATTCATGACTTTTTTCTCCAATATGTAAATGTAAATGCTGACGCAAAGTCCCTTTGTAAGCAAACTTTTTGTTGCAAATTTGGCAACTATAAGGTCTAGCCTTATCATGTGTTGCTAAATGTTCTTTGTACAATTTAGCATCTTTGAATACCAATGCACAATGCTGACATGTAAAAGTAGAATTTTGTACACTTTTTTGATTAGGCGGAGTAGGCTGTAATGGATTTTGAGGTTGCTGAGGTGGATTTGGTGATTGCTGAGATGGATTTTGAGATGCCTGAGGTGTAGTAGAGGCTGGTTTAACCAACCTAAAATTGCTTGATGATCCAGCAACTTTTTTATTTTTATTGCTCTCATCATCAGAATCATCACTAACTATTTCCCAGAGTTCTGGAGATTTTGAACGTTGAGTAAAAGTCCTTTTTATGGTCTGTTCTCTAGCAGTACTAGATTTTAACAATGTAGGAGTGTTCAAATTTGTTGTTCCAGGTGTGCGACTGGTATTATTTTGTTCAAATTTTTTTAGACTAGATTTGAATTCATCATCATTTGCATGGTCTAATAAATGATTTGTAAGCTCACTATCTGATGAAAATTCTTCATCACAAATGCAGCAAGATTCAAAATATTCAACAGGAGATGATTCTTCAGCAGAATAAGCCATTGTAAATTGTTTTTTCCTCACATTATCAACACCTTGCTTAAGACACTTCATTTGAATGTCACAGATGATTTAATTTCAACAAGTCAATCTGAAAAGAAAATAGGTTTGTGTAATGTTAGAATAAAGAAAGCTGACAGCTAAAAAAAAAAAATCTATTCATGTGGGGAAAAAAATTGTTATAAAGTTTTCATAAATATATCTCTCACAATATAATTCTATTTTAATAAAAAATTTAAATATTTGAGGAGACAGAAAAAGCATGAATACTATTAAAAATGTAATTATTACTTTTTGAATAGTAATTAGTTGGGAATTAAAAGCAATCTCAAATGGTTAAACCAATGTGATATTCAAGTAAAAAGTTTTGATGTCCTCATGATTTTTCCTCAGAAAAATCACAAAAAGAGCAGCATTAGAATTTTCTTGAGAACATTGTTTTTATTTGTAAATTAAAGTGTATATGAGAGTATTTAAAAAATAACATAAATAAATTCTCTTCTCAATCAAAGCATAAATATGAGACAAACAATCAACTACCTATTCTACATGCTTTTTTTATAATTTACCCAATGATTTAACTCCATAAGAGTCAAAGCATTCTTAACTTCATTTACACACAAGCACAAACAGTCATACCAACATACATTTCTTATTAATTTTAAGAGTTTAAAAATTAATAGTTCAATATCATATAAAAAATATTTCTAAAAGAAAACTATATTTCGGCTATATTCCAAGCCCGTGGAGCTTTATACACCGTTTATTGCTGATAGATGGCATTGAGAATTGCAAGGCAGTTGGCGAGTTATTTTGGAAGGGATTTCCGAGACAGGAGATAAAAACATATCTGTGGCACTCCTGTCAATAGGATAGCCAAAAGGGAAATATGGTTATGATAGAAACCATGTAACCGTATTAGTAAAATTAGAAAGAAAAACAAAACAGCTTCAGATTTATTGCACTGGGGGGAGGGGACTCCTAATTTTTTTTTTCCAGTGGTGAGAGTTAAAAAAAAAAAAAAAAAAAAAAAAAAAAAGGTACAGATCTGACCATTTCTGAAAATGCTGAAGATCAAAGAAAATCTGAACAGTTTCTCTTCTCCCTTTAAATTTAAATAAAGATAGAACTGTTTACAGTGCTGAAGATTAAAGCAGCAAATTCTTATGAAGAAAATATTAATGATATAGCAGAATAAAGAAATAAGTAAACCAGGTTATAATACAGTGATATACAAATCAGAAGTGTTTCAGAAAAAAAGATAAAGCCAGGCATCTATCAACAGAAATGTCCCAAGTTATTTTTGAAGATAGTTAACTTTAATTTTAAAAACTATTAGTATAATGTTTATTGCTTTATAATTTACAAATGTTTAATTTGTATAAATTTTATAAAAAAATTTGTCTGCATATATTAATTTATCATTTTAAAATTAAACTATTTGCATATTTAATTTTTATTCTTATTGAACTGACATTTTACAATAGAACTATATACTCTCTAAAGCATGGGTGTCTGAACTATGACCGTTTGAGCCACATTGCAAAAAAAAAATTGCTGGGCCGCACATACAATATTTTTTCAACAAATTGAAATAAAAAGTAACTCTATGTAGTTTTATTAAAATAAATTAACTTCTTTTTACTATAATTTTTTTAAAATTTGAATTAGATATGTATAAGTACGTATTTATTTTAAACTTGTAAAAGTTTCGTTTCAATTAGTTGGGATTTCATAAAGATGGAAAAAATTCAAATTAATGAGATGGATGAATTTGCTTTTGTTGAACAAGCAAATCGATATCAGGTTCAATAGACGAGGTAGCAATTCTTACCGCATTTTTTTAGATGTTTGTCAGTGATCTTTGTCCTATTTTTGATTTTTGTAAGCTTCATTCTTGAAAATAATTGTTCACAAATATAAGTACAGTCAAAAGCTGAGGACATTAATAAAGCATGATTGTGAAAAATAGGATATTTATCGCGGGTAGGTAATCTTTATAAAACTCCAGTAAAGAAACATTCCCAAATTTTTCTTTCAGTTGAATGTCACTTTGCAGTTTAAAGCATTCTATTTGAAGATTTGAAGGCAATTTATTTATTTATAGAGAAAATAAGGTAGAAAATATGTTGAAATACTCTTCTTTTTTCAAAAATTTTGAAATCTACTTTCAAATTCTTGCATTAAATCAAATATTAATGCAACATTTTGGGGCAAATCACAGGTTTATGTGCAGCCAAAGTACTGAAATGTGTCAAATCTTACTTTTATTTGATTAAGCCAAAATTTCAATTTTCGAGAAAACGCTGTAATTGTTTGGAACATATTATTAATAAATTGATAAGTCTCAAATTTAAATCATTCAAATGTTCTGTTATGTCTACTAAAAAAGCTAAATCTAAAATCCAATCTTCGTCCCCAAATTCATTCACAGGTTTCCCTTTTGTTTCCATAAATATTTTTATTTCAGTTTCCAAATCGTAAAATCTTTAGAGCATTTTCCCCTTACTGAACCATCTTACTTCTGTGTCATAAATAACATCAGATTCAGTGCCCATTACCTCAAGAAACTCTTCAAATTGTCTATGATCTGAAAGTCCTTTTTTCATTTAAAAATTTTTATAAAGCTAATGGTTTTTATAACAACGCTTAATACACTTTCCATTTTTAATATCTTTGCACATAAATTGCCCTGATGTACAACACAATAATATACTATCAAGATCGCATTGCCGGTAGCGACGGCTTCATTATTAACCATTTTAACGAATCCCCCATTTTTACCAAACATGGCAGGGGCTCCATCGGTTATGATAGCTGATAAATTTCATAAATAAGGAAAACCTTTTCATCGAACAAATCTACAGACTTGGTTGTGTCTTTTAACGATACTAAAGCAACCATTTCTTCCGTGATATTATAATGTTCATAGATTCCTATTATAAAAATTGCGAATTGTGCCATATCAGAAGCGTCAGTGTTTTCGTCCATGGCTAACGAAAAAAATTTAAAATTAGTACAATTACTTTTTAACTGAATGTGTAAATTTAAATATTTTCAAAATTTGCGTTTGGGCCGCATGCGATCCGTGGGCCACACTTTATACAAGCATACTCTAAAGCGTAGTTGTTACATGCACTTTTAAGATTACTTGAATTTTATAAATTTTTCTTCATTATTCCAGGTATCTCAAGCAGAAATAAAGTATGTCATTTTGAAATAATTGTGGGTCTTTTAGATTGATTTTGAAGTCTTCGATCGCGGACAAATAATAGGCGCTCCACGCATGAGCCATTCAATTTCCAAAATCGTCAGAAAACTGAAATTTTCAAGATCGTCAGAGTCAAAAGTTTACAGAGAATACGCAAGCAAACTGCAAAGATCAATTAGCCGTGAAAGAGCGTGGTGTGAGACAGCTCGGCCGTATTGTACGTAATCAGCGAAGCCAAAAGCATTTGCTCAAATTACCACCCAGCTGAATCAGGGTGCCAGTCGTACAGTCGGTAAACGCAATGTGCAACCCTCGCCTCAACATATGTGCGTTGGGCGCCGCAAATCCACGAGAGTACTATTGCTCAATGTACGCTATCGGGCTACACGTCTTGCCAAGGAGAAAGTCACAGAGAATGGACTCTAGATGGCTGAAAACGAGCAGCATGGAGTGACGAGTCTCGATTCCGACAACTACTCACCGATGGGAGGCTGAAAATATGGCATCAGGCTCATGAAGCCATGGATCTTGCATAGCAGGTTGGAAATTTACAAGGTCATGGTGACTTAATCATGGTCTGGAGTGTTTTCGCTTGGCAGATTTTGGGTTCTATAGTACTTGTATCAACTTCCCTCGAAGAAATTCGATACATAGAGTTCTGGACGATCACCTCCATCCATTTATTAAAACGATTTTCTGAATTTCACTTGGTGTGTGTGTGTCATCAAATTTTCGATCGTTAATTTAACCAACTTCCCATCAAGCTAGAAATTTGAAACTTCGGGAATCGTTCTTACTTGCCTAACAATGCAATATTTAGACATTTGCGACAAGTTTTAACTAATATTTCAATAATTTTAATAAGTGAAAATATCCCTTACACTCGGCAATTTGAGGAAAAAATTTCTTTCCCCCTCGGGGAACACCGGGAATTATCCCATACGCCGCATGAGGTATCATAAAACTTTTCTACTCACAAAGGGGAGATACTATCTTCCGAGATAGTAAGGGTTGCTGACTTTTAGTCAGTAATCATTCGCAAGAAAGAAAGTTTCCAATATTTGGCGCCATGTCATATCACAATAATTTTTTCTGAATTCTGGTTCCCAGTTTTAATAGAATGACTTACAAACTTTCAAATGCATGTTTTGATTTTATATTATGAATTTTTTAATACGTTCACAAATGTGTCTTTTTAAGTAAATTTTAAAGTTAAAAATTATATTTTCTAGAATTTGATGTACAGCATTTCAGAAGTACTAAGAAAGTAGAATTTAAATGATTGGCATGTCGACTCTAAATCATGAATTAGTAACAATTATTAGATGTATAACTTTTATTTGCTCCATTCGTAATTTTTTAGAAACGTTCGTTTGTGTTTTGTCCACGTTTTTGGGTCTAGAAGAGTATGATGTGTAATACATGTAGATTTATCTACACTTAGCCAATCATACTCAAATTAGCCTCACCTCACCTCCACGCGGTTAGATCTGGTAATCCAAAAATATTTGGAATCTAAGAAGGAAAGGCTTGTATGTGCTGTAAAATTTTTCAGTAAAAAATATTCAATAAATGATTGATTAAATTGAAATTATAATTATATTTTTATGTGTTTATCACGAGTTTGTTTTGAATTTAATGCATAACAATTAATATACTTTGTCATTATATAAAAACGTTGGTTTTTATCTCGAATTTTTTGTACTGTTATCCATATGAAAATAGAGTATTCCAGGAAGACAACTGCACCTCTCACAGGTACTGTTTGGCTGCTGCCTGGTTGGAGAAGCATTCTTCCGACTTCTCTGTTATGAATTGGCCACCTATAAGCCCAAATATAAATCCTACTGAACATTTTCGAGATGTTTTGGAGAAATGTGAGAAAGCCCATCACCCAACACAACACCAGGAACCTTTACTGAATTATGGATAACTCAAGCCAAAGTTTGCTTAGCCATTCCTAAAGAATGATTCCGTAAACTTGTTGAAGTTTTAGTTTAGTTTATATTAACGTCGCACTAGAAGCAACACGAGGGCTATTGGCGACGGACCTCGTAATTTTGAACCACGGTCAAGTGACGAGGACGACACCTGAGCTGGCACCCCCCTCTCCTAACATCCACACCACACCAACGGGAGGACTTTGGGCCCCGAACAGATTTAACGTGCATCAGCCCCAGCTACACGGTGGGTCTTTGGCGGCCAAGGATCGAACCCGCGAGTGAACGAAAACCGCCGGCCGCTAGTCCACGACCTTGACCACTAGGCTACCACGGCCCCGTAAACTTGTTGAATCTATGCCTCGTCGTGTGGCAGCCGTTATCAAAGGCCAGAGGAAGCCAAACTCGTTATTAACTTACTTTCCCTAATTCAGTAGCATTTTAGTGAACATGATGAAAGGGACTTCACACCTTCGGAATTCATAAAGTTTCCTGATTTGGAAGTTCATTAAATCTTAAAATTTTAGAAATATAATTTATAACCAATTGTTGCACAATATCAGACATGTGGCTAAGACCAAGGATACTTACATAAACCTGGGTATGTAAAAGAAAATGTTATTTTGATGCAAGATATTTCCTTTGCATTTCATTAAGAGTAAATTAAAATATAACACTTATAACTTTTTGTTTTTTCTTTGGCTCGGTTTAAAAAATATGTTTAACTTTATAGATTTATTGTTAAAAAAAAAGTGTTTCTGTTTTTATTTTATTTTTAATTTTCTTTTTCTACTTTTAATATTTTTTAAGGTCTTTAAAATTTCTTTGCACCTGTACTCTTTCTCTCTGATAGAGGCCATTGCTACATTTCTGGTTTCAACAAAGCGAAAAAATCTTGGCATGTTAAGTGTTAAATATGTATTTTATTGTTACAAAGCAAATGTCTCATAAGTTTATTCAAACTGATTCATTAATTTTTGGATTGTTCCTTCTCTAGTTTCATTGTTAATGCTAAGATATTTCTCAATATATATATTTATTTGGTGTTTTACATTGCAATGCAGTCTTTTTGCATTTATTCTGTTTGAACATAATGAAATTTCCATATTTTTATACAATATTTTTCTGAAGAAAATATTAGTTTTGTAAAACACATTAACCTGCTAATCTGAGATAAGCCAGGTTTAGAATTAATAAATATATTACCTTTTCTTTCATTTGTTTGCAAGCCTAGATTTGTACCCTTTCGTATTTTGAATTTTATTTTATTTTTTTGTCATGTGTTCTGTCAGGTATTTGTTCTCTTTCTTAATTGTCAAGGTGTGTGAGGGAAGATGGAAATAATTTTCTTTTTTCTTGGTTTTTGAAATTCTAAAATATTTCTTTTACTTTTTCTGCAATCTAAAAAATTTAAATGCACGTTTTCAAGAATTATATTTAGCTTATTTTCTTGCTTCTATAATATTTTTTTTTAATTTGTTTCAACTATTTTGTTACATTAATGAAAAATATACACACATACATACACACGTCTAAAATTATGAAAACGAAAATTGACTGTTTTTATTTTTATGTCCAGAAAAGTTACTTTTAAGAGAAAATTACTCAAAAAAAAAACCTTTTTTTTACCCCGGTTCCGTACGATCTTAAAATATAAGTCAGATTAATATAACAATGGCCAGTAAGTTCTAATAAAAAAAAATAACAAGCAGCAGTTGATTTTCATCATAAAGTAATTGCATTTCTTTTTTAAGGTTTCATATTCCTTTATTAAGGCTCCTGTCTACCGGCCATTTTGATTTCGTGGACGTAATGTTAATCCTATCGAATTTCTACTTTGGTTCTCAAATTTTTACTATCTATTTGAATGCGATAAAGTGCATCCGAAAGAGCAAAAAATAATGAACGCTTCTGCGGAATTACTTTCCCCTCTGATTTTTAAAAATATGCTTACCCCAATTTTAATGATTCGTTTGTCAATTTCCCGGTCTTCAAAAATATTTTTTAAAAATTAGAGGGGAAAGTAATTCCGCAAAAGCCTTCATAATTTGTTTGCTCTTTCGGATGCAAGTTATTGCATTCAAATAGTAAAAATTTGAGAACGAAAGTAGAAAATTCCACAGTATTAACATTAAACTGACGAAATCAAAATGCCCAGTAGATGGGAGTTTTCTTTTAGAGTAGTTCACTTAACCAAACTCTTAAAACAAACGGTTTGAAAGCTTTTCTCAATCATTTTGCATTATTTCCAATCAATCTAGTTACTGGTATATAATCTATCTAGTTACTTTTATCTACTTCAATAAATTCTCAACTCTAAACTTCTAAAATGTTTCACGTTTAAATGCAATGTTACTAGAGGTACGCAGTTTTGCTCTATTTTAAAATTAATGGCATTTGCTTTCCATTGCGAAAATATCAGTATTATAACACGTGTTGAACTTATGAATCTTGATCTTATAAGTTTCATATGAAACTTATAATATCAATAACTTATCTGTAACAAAAAAAAAGAGTTTTTCTAAACATTTTAACATGAAATTAAACAAATTATCACATAATATTTAATCGCTTTGGTTGCATTTCAAATAATATATATGTCACTATATATATGCTTGAGTAACAAGCAACATCTTACCGGTCGGCATTAGAAATTTCAAATGAGAATGACAGTTTAAGCAGATAGATGAAGACGGAAAACAAACAAATTAAAAAAAAAAAAAAATCGAGAAATTGAAAGAAAATTATAAAGCGTAGGTCAAAAGTCTGCAACGCGAATTACATGCGAAAAGAAAGCACCAAAGAAATAAAAATGCATTCAAGAAGTTTTAATGGGAGCGGTAGCCGCGTGTTCATGTGCGCGAGCTCGCGGGCAGCGTTGTTTTCGTCCAGTCATGGGTTCGAACCCTGATGCCACTAAAAGATGCACCAAGTTGTGGAGCTGAAGCATGTTAAATCTACCGAGGCTCCAAGTCCTCGTTTTGGCGTGGCGTGGAAGTTTGGAGAGAGAGGTGCCAATTTAGATGTCGTGCTCTTTACTTGACCGACACTCAAAATTATGAGATCTGTCACCAATAGCCGTAGAATTTCGAAATGCGAAGTTAATAAACAACCAATTTGAAATTCAAGAAGTTTTGAATGATCAAAATTGGTCTGCTGAACCGATTTTTCGCTCATCCTTTACTCTTGAGAAACCAAAGAGAGGTTTTAACAATTCGAATCCAAATCAAAAGAAAGGTTCGAATTTACAAAACAGCCATCGCACTGCAAAAAAAAAAAAAAAAAAAAACCCAGTACCAATAAAGACCCTTCATCAAATTAATTCTTCTAAACCACCATTGTATCCTAAAGATCCGCCTAAAAATGAGCCCCTATGTCCTCCTTAGCTCTAAGACTGGGAATCAACTCCAGGAATTCAATCTCACATTTTCTACGATAAAAATCTATTTTGCCACAAAACTCTTGTTTTTAAGAGATTTGTTGCAAATACAATCCTTGTCTTATACATATTTTGCGCATTTCCCCCCTCTGTTGATAAAATAAGAAAACAATATCATATTTAGTATTCGTTTCCTACAAAGAATGATTTTTTTTCCCCTGAAATTCGATTTTTCCTGAAATGTGTAATTATAAATGTATGTAGTAATTATATAATGCGTTAAATTCATTTGAATACCTTGGTGAGGTTTTGGTTTGAGGAATCTAAAGAACAAGTGTAAATCAGAGAATAGGTTAAAAAATAATTCTTTAAAAATGAACAAGAACAGGTAAGAGCAGTTCAAGCAAATGGAAGTAAGCCCCTGATGGGTCAAGATGAAGGATATCAGAAAGAGGGGGTCTTAATCATAATCTCTTTATGCCACATGCTTTAAACTATCTTTGAGGGCATTATTTTTGAGCATAAAGGTATTAATGGGAAGAAAGCTAGAAATTTTACCAAATCAAATTCACAATTAATTATGCAGTAACCACATGATTTGTAATAAAATTTACTTCTGGATATAGCAAATAAGCTTAATGTCTTCTTGTTAAGAGGAGAACTTCGAGTATGCGTAGTATTATATGTTATACACATTTTGCCTTTTAAATTTCAATTCTTTTAACTTTTTAAGAATAATAAAATTTCAAATACCTCCCCCCATTGAAATTACAGGCATACAAACATCATTAAGCTTCGCATAAGTTTTTGATCACAGTTTAAGAATAGTTTGGTAATTAAATACTTTAATCACTTACACCTTCATCAAAACATTATCTATATAAAAAAAAAAGTTGCTTAAAGTGAGTATTTGAAAACAGAAAAACAAAAGCTGCACCAAAAACAAATGTTATCTATTTCAACTGATTAATGAAGCTCAAGAAATAATGCAGCAAAGAATGGTGTGTGTGGGGGGGGGGTTCAGAGCTTTAAATAATAATTGATATCAATGAAAGGATTAACAAAAGTCACCTTTTCAAACTGCAAAAAAGTATTTCCTAGAGATTAATTAAAGAATGTTCGATTTGTAAGTCTACACATATCACTTAGCATAATAATTTAAATTGATTCATAACTATGTCATTTGCAGAGACAATGAATATTGCATAATTTCATAATCAAGGGGGAGGATATTTAAAAAGAAGATAAAACTGAAGTATAGCTCTAAAAGTGAACGGTTAACTTAAGCTAACAGGTTTTGTGCAAATTTCAATAAAGTAAAAAAAATATAATGAAAACATTCTTAACAATTCTCAATATTTGAGAATTGTTAAGAATGTTTAGTTCTCAATATTTGACGGAACATATCTAACAACATTTTCAGTTTATATATATAATCACATTATAATCAACTGTACAAGAAACGATAATCAAAATATTGAGAAAAGAATAGAAGAATTTTACTTGAAATTCTTCTGATTTCCTTCTTTACCATTATATTCCCAAAACTCAAGGTTGTACACCAAGAATATATTCACTACCTTTAAATATCTTATTATATTTTTTTAAAGCAGATACTGGCTGAGATACGGAGTGAATAATTGAAATAAATAAAAATTTAAAAGCTTCGAACTGTAAAACATTTTTATGGATCTTAGCTTGGAAGCATTTAGTAGAGCAGAAATTCCTGCAGTGATCAGATGTAACTATGTAGACAAAAATCATCACAATGAGTTTGCTTCAGAAGAGTTCATTTTAGTGGAAATATCACAAGTAAGCTGATCTTTGATGTAATTATTAAAGGGTAACTAACTTAAACATTTATTAACAGGTCAAATGAAAAGTGATGCATATAAAGTTGATAAAAATGAATGAGAAGACATTGTTCATAAGAAGGTACAACTCAGTTTACAATGGCAAAACGATTACACATAGGTTATGTCTTTCCACTTTAAATAATAAAATTTGAAAAATATTAAGCAAATCTCCACATGATTTATGTGTAAGCTAGAAAAAATAGAAATTTCTTCCTTGAAAGCTTTTATAAAAACCATTTTAATCCTTATATGAGAAATAATTAGTAGCATTTCAGTTCTAACTCACAATCTAACAGTTTTAATTTTTATACAATGGTAAAATATTTTGATTTAAAAAATAAGCTGTCAATTATGATATACAATGAAATGACAAAAGTCAAAGAATAGCTGTATGCAAATATTCAGATGGTAATAGCTTTAGGTAAGAAATATATAAATGGGCAACACATTATCAGACTTTTCATTTTTACTCAAGAAATTCACATGAAAAGTTTTCTGAAGTGATTATGTCTACATGATAAGAATTAACAGTTTGAACACAAAATACTGGAGGCACAGAGTTAGATACATGGAGTTTTACACTTCGTAAATTGTCAAAGAATTCCAACATTGCTTGATCGAGTGTCATAACTGGGCTAAGAATAGACACCTCCCACCAAAGACAAAGCAGTGATTGAACACATCTACTTAATGACCGAAATCAGTGATGTCTGCATCATATAATAGCAACAACCAATATCAGACATACAACAGAGGATATTCATGAGGATAGAGATGAATTTTGGTGTTGGTGATATGTGGTAGCAGAAGACTGATCAGGAAGCCTTTACTAATAATACACAATTAGCTGCAGTACCTCTGTTGGATTTGTAAACATATTGGTTGGAACCTGGATGATTGGGAAAATGTTGCTTGTCAGGTGTCAGTAAGAGATGATGGTAAAGTTCAAGTGAATTGCACAGACCATGGATCCCAAGATATCAACAAAACAATGTGAAAGCAAATGTTAGCCCCATAATGATGTGAGCTGTTTTTACATGGCATGGTCTGATTCCTCTGGTTAAACTGAATTGATTGAGTAAAAAAGGTTATGTATATTCAAGATATGATCAAATAATAAAAAGTACTCAAATATTGGTGCTTATAATTTCCCCCCATTTAATAAAGAGATTAGATTTTGAACAAGATGGCAAACATGTCACAATAATTAACCCAAACTTAGTTCAATTAGATAGGATTTGCAGCAATGCCAGCAAAGATATATTCTTGATCAAGAGGAAAGGTAGTTTTTCAGCCAATAGTGCATTTCTGCAATTTTTTTAGTTCTAGACAAACATACATGCAATGTACTTATAGAAAGTGGAATCAAATTCTAACATGCTATAATTTCTGCAACTGTGTGGGCATATTCCAAGTCAAATACTTCAGTTCTTTTGTTAGTTGCTGATGTCACAATTGTAGTTATTCACAACTTTATGAGTGAATGATGCACACTGATCAAGGTTTTGCAGCACACTCAATATTTTTCAAATACTTTCACTTCCTTTGATTTTTTGATTGTTGAAGACAAGTGCTTTTAAAGTGAGGTTTTGCTGTGAATGCAAATTTTGTAATATTTTGGTCAAGATGTATATCAGTTGTTCCCAATAGGGTCAGTATTGTTCATTGGTAGGAACTGAAGAGATTTAGAGGAGCCTATTTATCTAAGCCAAACTTAAGGAGTATTGATACCCAACTGTTGCCCTCAAGCAAAACTTGCAAGAAAGCACTAAAAAGCATCATCAATCTGTGTTAAAAGTAAATACTAGTTTTTTTTTTCACCTGATTTAACCATTATTTTAAGCAAGTTCTATCAGCTATTAATCATTAACTGTTATTTTTCACTACACATTTTGGAAAAAATTGTAAAAATTTGGGACCAGCCTACTACAGAACAGAATGAAGTAGAGTATTTTCTAGATTCATTTCAGTAGAGTAGAGTATGGAATCTAGGCGCACAAAAAAAAAGCAAGTGTGAATGGACACAATATGTAATTATATTTTAAAACAGAGGTTTTCATACAATAAACAATGTTCTCAACTATAAATAATCTCATGCCACAATCTTTAACATTGCAATAGTGTTGCAATGTTAAAGATTGTGGCATAAGAATATTCATTGTCACAGTTTCTGATAAAAAAAGACGACTACCCTTTTCGAATTAATAAAAGAAAATACTGCAATCAATCCATCGTTTTTTTCAGGACCAGGCATGGCACAGGTTCATTTATAGAGGAATTTATGTGGTGTCAAGATTCCCAATTAAGAGAATCCATTCATTGCCCTCTAGAATCCAATTACAGATTTGTGATGGTAAGGTAAAGATTGGTGTAAATTCAACTGAAATTGTGTCAACTTTCCTGGTTGATAGGATTTGACACCAGTACCTTGATTTCAAGAACAGAGTAATACGCGGAAAAAGGTTAGGAATCTGAAGTATATATTAATTACACTGATACAAGCGACCTTGAACCATAATTCAATACATCGTCGAAAGAACTGTATTTGTTATAAATTAACAATAAAATATTTATTTAAGCTTGAGATTTAGAAATCAAATGCATGCTATTATAAGATTTTTTTAACACAAGTGTATGATTGCAATCAGGTTAATACAATGCATTTTTCTCTTGGTTTAACGCTGACTTTACTAAACATAAAAAGTCCCAAACTAAATTTGGAACAAGTTTTAAAATAGAAAAATATCCCAATTTTCAAATAAATTACGAAAATTGTAAGACATGTATTTTTATAATATCATATCTTTTAAAAAAAAAAATGCATACATGTTTAGTTTTTCTTTTAATATGTTAAGTTCCAAAACTCATTTTACATTATAGTATAGAGCATATATCATACTAGGGAAAAAAAGAAAAAAAAACTCCTCATTCAGAAATGAAAAATGTGCAGTTCTTTATAAAATGGTAAAGTGAAAATGTGATGTTAAAGCTGGAAGAATTTTTGATCCAAATAAAGATTCTGAGAGAAATGTTCTCAATCTTAACAGATGTTTTTCATTTCTTTAAAAATAAAAAAAAAATGCAAACCCCCCCCCCCCCAATTCTGGAGCAATGGTTCCCAAACTTTTTTGACTTATGATGCCCTTTTTGAACAACAAATTTCCCAAAGCTCCCTACCCTAAGTCAAAACATTACTAGTCATATGAATAAGAGATAAAAATAAATACAGCATGAATACTGCCAGAAAATAATTGTGATGGACATATAATAAACTCCTCTCAAATAGCTGTATTATTGAGCAAATCAGTTATTGAAATATAATTATGACAGCTTTTGCAATACTCCGTGGCTCCCAAGAGAGTTACAACACATACTTTGGGAACCACTGCTCTAAATAAATTAACCTTATCAGTTTAAGATAAATTAAGATTGTCAAATGAGACAAGTTTGAAATGTTCAAAGAGCAGTAATTTGGAAATTTAATGCATTTCATTTCAAAAGTTGGATTTAGTTCTATGTTTAAGAATTTTTGTATCAAATATGACTCGCTATTTTATTAATATGTAAGATATGTATGGTGTTATTAATTAAAATATAGTAGCTCAGTGCATGGCTTCACTAACCTCTAGACGTACCATCTGGAAGACAAACCTTAGAGACACTAACGGTCCTACATAGACAAGTTTCTTTTTTCCCTTTCTTTTGCTCAGCTAGATGTATAAAAATGATGACTTTTATTCACCTGGTTCACCTTTTTCTTTTATAAATTCCATGGAAAAATTTTAAAAAATATAAGCTATATAAAATAAAACCTTTTTAAAGTAAATATGGCTATGAGTTAATTATAACTACAGGTGAATTAAATACAATAAGCAAAATTATGCTTATTTCAAATGTTACATAAGTAATCAAGAAATATAAATATCAATAAAAAAAACAAACATGAAATGGTAAAAATATGTAAATTATAACATTTTATTAATTAATTTCAAAGATATTTACTTACTAAATGACATCCAGAAATGTTTTTCTTTAATTTACATTTTCTTAAAGTAAGAGCCCACTTACCCACCGATTTCCTGTAAGAGCCCGATTCATCCAATTTCACACATTCTACTTCAGGTAGAATTAACTGACATTGTTTCTGAGATATCTGATAGAAATATAATTCATCATTGGTAGTCTATGCTAGTCTATTAAAAAATTATTGGAACATGCTTATTAGTAATATTACATTTCAAATTTATCATTTGTAGTTTTTGCTTTGTTTTATGGGATGTAGAGCAACAAAGGCTGTTATTGAGCAATAAAAGCTATTATCTGCAGTACAACCATCTATTTTAATGAACAAAGAGCAATAGTGATGCTGGGTTAGTTAGGTGCACAAACATGAAATGGATACTTTTGGCAACAAACTGTAGGAATTTACTGCAATTATCAATGTTAAGTTTGTATCTGATAACAACATTTGATAGCTGACAGACAATTTATCACTTGTGCCCCAAAAGCCTCTAATAATACCAAAGTGACAACTGTCTAGATTAAAAGAACATGTGTAGGTGAAGGAACAAGACATAAAACACCCAGGAAGCTTACCATTACAAAACATAATACAAATATACTACTTTTCCATGAATGCATATTTAATTTTTATAACAAGTTCATTACAAGAAAAATCTTTTAAACATAAGAATTTTGAATCAAACATTAGAACTTGAGCAGACTTTCTTCGTTGAGATACAAAGTACTTTTAACTTTTAGCATAAATACTACTCAAATAAATAATAAATGTCAATTCGAAATTGTAAACAATCAACAATTGTAAATTCAAAATAGAAAAATAAATAACACAGATATTGTTATATTAAAATTTAAAAAATTTGTAATATATCAGATATATTACAAGTGTTTTTCATTAAAGGTATACCCCACCTTTCCTGCAAAGCATGGCTTTGATAGTTAAATGTAAATTATTGCATGTGCAAGCAATAGTCAAAAATAATAATCAGAAGAGACCTAACAAGTGACACATCCCCCTCACCCTAGTAAATTTATCAAAATATAATATGCCCAGTAGTTTGCCCTTAATGATTTTTGGGAGTGATCATTTCTATCTGGTGAATTAATTTTTAACAATCCTGATAATTTTTCCTTTAGGGAAACATTTAAATAGGTCACATATATGCTTTCTATTCTTGATTACTAAACATTAAAAACAGCAGACAATATTTAAAAAATACATTATATTGTTCTTTTTGCATTTTAACTATTCTTTTTTTTTTTTTCAAATCATTTATTGTTATCTATTACAGATACATAATTTGAAAAATTGCTTTAATTCATCTGTTATGCATGCTTGAAAGTAATATTTACGGGTTTCTTTTTATAATTTGGAGCGAAAGGGGAAAATGTATGTTTTACAGTGGTACTTAGATAAAGATTTAATTTTAAAAAAGGTTGAATGTTCAGTTTGCTAGAATGATATGTATTTGGTTAAGAAGAAATAATTGCAATGTGGTTATAAATGAGATTGACAAGAGAGAGGAATGAACCAGCTATTCTAAGAGTGAGAAAGAATAGCTGGTTTGAGGAGAATAATTCAAGTATGTTTACTCATTTTCATGGAAGCTATAAAAAAAGTTTATTCTCCTTCAGAGAAGCTATTCCAAAAACAATTGAAATGCTGTTTAGTCCACACTCTTGGCAACTAAATAATTGTAGTCGATAAATTGACAAATATGACAACTTTCAATTTCCTAGATAAAAATTGTCACTATACATGGCAACCCTAAAAATTATCCCTCCCTGTCAATTCAATCATCATTTTAAGGGTAATTGCACATGCTCAGAAATGTAACTAGTTTTTTTGGGAGGGCAATCAGAGGAGTCTTCTTAGTGCCTGTATCTAAAATCTGTTTGAAATTTTACTAGTGACATCAACATCTTAATCTGCAATTTTTTTTTCTGATACAAGGTGCGCCTCTTAAATAACAAAATTGGCACTGTAAAACATTTTATCTTAATGTCACACATATTTATTTATTACTACCTTAAATATATACCCCTCCTCTATCTCTACAATGTTTCATGTGAATCTTCCGTTGTTCGAATCACTGATGGAAGTCTTCTATCAATCCTTCAGAACGTATGTCATATTTCTTTCACAGCTGTGAATGATGAAGTTCATATTGCTTATTTATTACAAGTTACACTCCCAAATTAAGATGTAATTTAATATCAGGCCTTCAAATTGATAAAAATAGTGGTTCTTTCATAGGAAAAAACCAAATTAAAGTATATGCTGAAGAAAGACATTGATTATTTACATGTGAAAAGGTTTATATTATATAAATCCAGAATATTTTTACTTTAAAAATTAAAATGCATCACAGATAAGAGTTCTTAATATTTCATTTGAGTAACTGCCATAATAGGCATTTTTATAATAATAAATGTATAATTAGAACATATCCTTTTGACAGTAGCTAAAGGTGGATATTGTTACTTTTTTATCAATAATAGACGATTATTCTAGGAGAGTAGCAGTTTATTCTATCAAAGATGAATTTGAGGTTTTTAGCTATGCATTATGAATTATCAGAAAAGGGCTGAATGATTTTTAAATACTAAGATTATAAATGTTAAAACTGATAATGGTTTGGAATTTACACATAAGGAGGTCATATCGTTTTTTGATAACTAGGGTATAAAGGCAAAACATACTAATCTAAAACAAAATGAGACAGCAGAATACTATAATTAGATTGCATTAGATGGAATCAAAGTTATATTAAAGCCAGAGAGTTAAATCACAAATTTTGGACTAAAAGCTTTACTTTGTTATTCATGTTTGGAACAGAATAAGTCAAAAACAATAAAAACATCTTTCTTGATGGCAGAAAATCATCAGTTAAACACTTAAAGTTTATTTGGGTATTTTCAAAAAATGAGAGGAAAACTTGAGAAAAAGCAAAAAAAAAAAAAAAAAAAAAAAACCAAGTCTGCTTCTTCAGGAACTGAAAAATTATAGCATCCATTAATAGCTAAAGAACCTAGCAACAGAGGATGCAAATTGGAACTCTTACATAAGATATTCTGATATCTAATCAACCTGAAACAGATTAAGATTGAGGACATTGTAAGAGAGAAACTTGAAAAACACAACAAGTACCATAACCGATAAACCGGAAACTAGTACACATCCTATTAATACAGATGAAACCCCTTAGAATTTAGATCAAAAACTTGGATAAAGCAAGCAATACCCCATATTAAGTACAAATCAAGGGGTTGATACCTACTATAGAATTCAAGGTTTTAATGCCAGATTACTGTCTAATAATGAAAATTATTGTAAAGCTTACAATGTAGTCTAGAATAAAATTTAACTTTAATGGAAAGAACACTTATTTAAGTATTACCAAACCAGCAGAATCTAATTTATGACTACAAAACGTAATAATTCCCAATAATTCTTATGATGTATTAAGTACTCCCCAACTAACCAACAATTTCAAGTTATGAAAAGTAAAATTCAGGTTATAAATTATTATTATTATGTGGAACATTATACCTAAACCAAATATATACAAAATACTATGTTGCAGATGGGTTTACACTTCGAATAACATGAGAAGGGTGCAATTGTCAGATACAAAGCATATTTAGTTGGACTTGGATTCTGTTAAATTAAACGCTTTAATTATGTTGAAATATATAGCTCTGTAGTAAATCATTCCATTATGAGAATTTTTCTATATTGGTATCCAAATTAAAATGGAAACATTGTCAATTAATCATTAATAAATGTTCTTATTTATATACTATTTTAACCCTTTCAGGGGCGGTGGTATTTTTTTTATATCACATATTTAGTACCTTAAAAATCTCTGTAAAATACCTTTCCCCCCCACACACACATTTGTCTTCAAATAGTAGCTTATAGTGTTATTTACTTAAATTAGATGACACAACCAATGTAGAATGATTGTAAGAATTATTGCTTTAAATCTAATGAAAGCTCCTAATAAGTAGCTGTTTTATCCCTTATAGAAATGTTTCTGAAATGAATTAAAAAATTTAATTTCATCAACAAACAAATTTACATGCTTGAAACTTAATCTGAATACCAAAAATTACTCAAAACAAAAAAATATAAAGTATTTATTTCATACTTCAAAGTAAGTGGTATTATTTATACCGACACCCACACAGAGGGTTAGAGAGCAACAGATGGCAGCACTAAAATTTTTGTATCAGACTGATATGTGACGGTTCCCTTTGTTATAATGGAAGAAAGAGGTGGTAAATATTTTATAGAGTGCCAGTGAGGTAAAAATCAGATTTATTCTCCGAAAAAAAGAAATTTAAAATTGGAAAAAAAATGTTATATGCAAAGTCTTGCAAAGAACAGTTTAGCCACATAAGGTGTGCTTTTTTTAAAATTATTGTTAAAATACTCATTTAAATATAAGAATTAAAAGCAAGCGATAAAATATAGAGAAATTGATAATTATAAACTTTTCCTATATTAAAATTAAAGGAAACAATAATTTATTAAATTTAAAACATTTAAGATAAATGTCATTGAAATTAAAACAAGCTATAAATTATTAAATGGAATATATATCAGCTACATGCAATTAAAATTAAAGCAAAAACGATACGTTATCAAATTAAATATAATTATTTAAGATAAATGTAATTAAAAATGAAAAAAAAGGATAAAAAATTGAAAAGTGATCTGGTACGCCAAAATGCTTCACATAAAACAACACCTGGGAGGCTAATAAAAATTTATCTAGGCTGTGCGTGCCCACTAAAAGACAGCAAACAAAAATGCAGCAGAGGGAAAGGATTTCTCAAAACCAAAACTACTGCAAAAAAAAAATTTGAACAAAGCAAAGACGAAGGGAGAATCTTTAAAGGCTTCTAAGATAGAATAGGCAGGACACAGCAGATTAGGAGCTTGTAGTCATTGATAGGCATGAGAATTATGATAATGAACGCCAAAAAAGCGGCATATAGTGTTAGCATGAGATAAAAATAGACGATAAGCTGGAACATAATGGACAAATAGTGTTAGCATGAGATAAAAATAGACAATAAGCTGTTGACAATTGATGTGCGACAGTAGGGGTTCATCGCCTTTAGCGGTGGACAAAGTATCTAAGTAAACTAAGGTGTACATCATTGAAGAAAGGTATACAAAAGATACAATATAACAAAGAGATACCCACTTTATGAGAAGAACAGAGCTCCCTGTGCTACGACACCAGATTTGAATCTTGAAAGAAAGAATGATTCTTTCTAAACTGAAAAGATCAAGGAATACCGCTTTAGCGGAGATTGAAAGGAAAGAAAAATAATTATGTACGTATTCTGTAAATAATTCAGAGTAAGGAGTGTAGACTGCTTTCTTTTTTTACACGTCTGTTCATCACAAATTAGGGAGGGTATTTTTCGAATCCGAACAATTACCATGGACAGCTGGCTTTTCAACACTTGCGGAAGCCATATTTCCAACAGCACTTTAGTTTTATCTAGCATTCCTTGAATTGATGTTTTTGTTTTTCTTGTGACTGTTTCAGATTTCGTAATATAGTATTCATTATTATTTCAGAAAAAATCTAATTTTATTTAAATTAGCCTTATAATCAAATTTTACATATTTTTTTAAGTATATAAAGTTCCAAAATTCCAAAATATATTTTTTAAAGGAGTGCCTAGATGGGGACTTTCTATTGAGAAAACTCTTGCTTTGTTTGAGGAGCTCCCTTCTTCGTAAGCCCTTTGTACCAGAATCAAAGAGGCTAAAGCATGTTGATCACATAGCAGTACCTGAGAATGTATGCTTTGTGTAGCTCGATTAAAAAACAAAAAAGAACGAGATGGATGTGTAAGGATTGCAGTGTACCATTATGTATGCAATCAAAAACAGAAAGCTGTTTTAAAGCATTTCATAGTGTATGAATGTGTATCATTTTTTCAATGAATTTATTATATTACTTCTTTTTTATTATAAGTATCTGCTATAAATATAATATAAATTTTGATTTTACTTATTTGAAAAAATTCATTACCATGTGGAAATATATTTCCAGATAAGGTATAATTTTTACATATTGTATTATTCGTCATATGGCTCTAATTTTTCTACTGTATTGTTTTGTCATATAGTCCTTATATTTTTATGTACATTATTTGTATGTGGTTGAACATTTTTACCAAAGCTTGAAATAGAAATATGCAATTGAAAATATGCCACTCTTTAAATAAAACTGTATATATATCTCAAATCAATTTTTTTATTAAGTTTAATATATAATATCATTATTTTGAGATTTATTAATGTATAAAAAATTATACTTAAATTAATGCATATATTTTTTGCATAAATTATTAGACTTAGAAATAAAAAAAAACCAATATCATAAAGTTCCAATCTTTTCAAAAGTGTACTGTAATCTTAATATTTCACAAAATAACTAAAATAATGTAAATTTTTTGAAAATATTTATTATTTCTTCAAAGGATTATGATAGAACGAGGATACAAATAAGATGTCCTAGAGGGGCGGTGGTATATTATTTATACCAGGTCTTAAAAATCAGGAAATAAATAAAAATTAATTTTACCACTTGATATTGTGTCCTTTTAACATTATTATTCCATATCAGATGAATTTTAGCAAAAATTTAATATTTTTTATATACCGCCCCTCAAAGGGTTAAAGGAGAATATTTTTATGTCACAACTAAAAGGATTTTTAGATATCAGTAAACTTGAACCATGCTTGTAAAATAAACAAAGCCATTTATGGACTACATCAATCAGGGATTGAGTTGAATATGTACAGAAAAACAGTAAGTATTTCAAGATTAAAATTCAGTTTTTCTAGAAGAACTGAATCTTAAAAGGTTTCAATTGGAGTATTGTCTTACATGTAATTAATAATACACATAATTGTCTTATATGTAATTAATAATAAGAGTTTTTTATTACTTTATGTTGATGTTCGTTATTTGTAAAAACTGAAAATGAAATAACAGATATAATTAATCACCTCAGCAAAATATTTGACTTCAAAGTCCTAGGTAAAACTAGACAATTATTAGGAGTTAAATTTGAAGAAAAAGGAAACAATATGTCAGTCTCAACACATCAACAGAGTATGTGAAAATTTCAAAATGTTCAATTATCTTATAATCCTACAGCTAAAGGAACTATTTTATTAAAACTGCTATGTCCAAATTCAACTGAAGTTTCTTAGATGTCAAAACTACCATATAGAAGCTTTAAGAAGCCTTGGTTTTTTGTGGGATACAAAGCAATAAAGGGTGAAGTCCTATTTTAGCAAAATGTTTGGCACGATTTTTAAAATTGCACCAAGATGACCCCAAATGCTCTATTTTCAAACTCGGTTTTTCGACAGGAAACCGAGATGTCGTTTTCTCAGATGATAATATAAAACATGAATAAGTTGCACTTCAAAGAAGACGTGCAAATTAGCCCAAAAACATTTTAAACAAATAGTTTTAAAAAAATGCAAGATTTCAAAACTCTTAAGTCATTTCAACAGAATACAGGATGATGTAGGAATGATAATTTCCTAAGCATTACAATCAAATAAAAAGACATGTAAAAATGAATTGAACAAAAAGTATTGAATACTTCGGTAATTTTCTGTTAAAGGGGGCCATCAGTGATGGTTAATTTTATTTTTGCCAAACAGAAGCGATATCACAGGCAACCCAGTAGTACCGCATCGAGTGAGAGGTGAATTCACACAACCCAATTTGGCGATTTTTATATGCCCCCCCCTTTAACGGATGAGAACCAACACTTCTTAAAAAGAATGGCAACAAATCACAGACTTTTAACAGTGATGATCACAGTTATCTTGGAAAAGTAACAATGAAATTGATTTTCCGCTACAGTTGATTTTGTAGTGGATGTTTGATTGCTGACCACATTAGTAGTAAAAGGTTGTGAAACTCGTTGTTTTCAAATCAGAAATAGTTTCTCTAATAATTTTTTTTGCACTGACTTTCCCACCTTTTGGTAAAAACTTTCGGTCACGTATCGACAAAATTGGAAATCTGCCCAGAAAGTGAGATTTTGTAATATACACTTGACTATTGACCACATTTTTTTTTACACAAATATTGGTCAAGTGTCCAAGCATACGTTGAAGGGTCCAATCCAGTGTGAAAAGGCCAACACAATCAAATGGTTGGTGAGCACCAGTCATTATGAAACTTTGCAAAATATGATTTTTTACATACAAACATGAAATTTATTAAAAAATTTGCCAAGCACATCAAAATGTGTATTAAACACATACGATTTGCGAGGCCAAGACAAGAAACGGAATATTTCCCCTAGTAGGGATACCAGGAGAAAACTACAATTTTTGACTTTTTTTGGTAGGGTTACCAACTTAGCGATTTATCACTAATTGAAAACAATTTTCTATCACCAAGAAGTACGCTAAACTCGGATCCAACCCAATAAAGGCTATTATGCTCTTTTAAATCAATAGATAAAAACAGTTGTGAAATTTTTTTTTAATATTATTGTTTTGTATTTTCATGCAACATTAGAAAACAGTAATGTTTTCTTTTCTACATATCTGAAAGCCCTAGCAGTAAAATCATTGTACATATTTATTCACTCCAATTTGTTTTGTCAGAGTAATAAAATGTTGAGCAATGAGAGCAATATCATATATATCTTATTGAGCACTCCTTTAATATAAGCTAATCCATATTAGTTTTGGTGAAAAATGACTGTATATCGCATGTATCTTACAAACGGAACATAAGTATTTAATATTGGGAATTGACTATTATTCTTTATTCCATGATATGAAACTTGATTAAATGGCTTTTACTTAATTAATTATCGAATATCGTAATTTACACTTTTTGAATTACTAAACAGATTTCAGGAATGAAGAAAAAAAACTGCCTTGAATAAAAAAAATATTTTAGAAATAATAACATAAAAAACAAAATTTCATTCAAATCTGATAGGATAGTTGTAATAAATGTCAACTTTAAATTTGTTTGAATTAAATACCTAACCATTTCACTCATTTAAATTGTCGATTGATACTAATAATTGTCAGCTAAATATTTGTTCATATATGCATAATTTCGACGTCAAACAAGTTAAAATTACAGAATAAAATACATAAATAGATATCCGAAATATTTTTTGTTTTAACTACGTTAAAAAAAAGCTTTACTAAAATAAAAAATATATTAAGCCTTACTTCAAATATGCGTTGGATGTTTTGCTGTACAAGTCTTAGAATCAAACCCGAAAAACTGTCAAGAGGTTCAATCCTGAAATTGTCATGTTTGTAGCTTTCCATCAGTCTGCAAATTTTATGCATAGACAATTGTTATGTCAGAATTGCCGCTCATTAGACAATATTTACTCATTCGTATTCTAACAACTTTGGAGTGAATACAAACCGTTAATTTTATTTCAGTCAATATAACAGTTAACAGAATAAAGAATTCCGTGAAACAATTTAGAGAAATATTCTAAAAACAAAACAGAATTCAAAATAAAGGGAACTTTGTATCCATTGGATTCAGTTAAAAACTTCTCAGTTCATGTTTAGTTTTTATATTTTCTTTGTTTGAATTCAATTCATTTTGAATAATTGTGCATGGAAAAAATTCTCATTGAATTCAAACAAACAATCATTTTTTTTTCTAAATAAAATTGTTATAAAGGGGCAAATGCTCTTAGAAGTATTTAATCATCGAGGGGGGAAATAGCATTTGTCGCTCTATATCCCAGAATAACAATCAATATTATCATCATTTTGTCTAATTGAGTTCATCTCTGGAATATACTCAACATACGCCCAGGACGCAATATCACTTTCATAGATATTTGAGACACTGCAATAGCTCATAAACAGGTATTCAGAGCTTTATTTCATAGAAGATTAAGTTACTCATAAGTATTAAATTTAAATATTTTAAAATTTAATTTTAATAATGGTGGATATAGAACCTTTATTGCTCAACATCCCACAGAAACTTTCAACAAATATATATATATAATTATTGACTATTCTTAAATCAACAAAAATGGAATAGCTGAGCATTCTTTCAATTAAAAATTATTGCTTTCATCTCAAATTATGCATTACAATTACGGATGGGAATTTTAGCTCTTTCGAAGGATCTGTTCAGATCTGTTCTTGTTCATTTTTAAAAGAACTATTTTTTACCTGTGCTTGCATTCACTTGTTCTTCAGATTCTCCGAACCTCCAAGGTATTCGAATGAATTTAACGAAATACAGGATTACTGTTTTATAGGTACTCAACTCAAACACTCGCATTAATTTATTTTGATCTCACGTCACTTCGGATCAGCAATCTTGTTTTTAAATTAGAATTAGGTGGGTGTACTCATCCTAAGGTCACTTGCATCGCTTTTGCAAATGGTGTTGAAGTTTGGTGAGAGAAGTTCTAGTTCAGGTATCGTCCTGATTGCTTGGTCGAGGTTCAAAATTAAGAATTCCATCACCATTAGCCCTCACGTTGCTTCTCAGGGGGACGTTATTAAAACAATCACAATTACAATCCCTGATCCGAACATGTCAAGGGGCCTTGCAATGTTGCGAAACATTCAATATAAATTGTCGCACAAAAAGTTTCAAGCAACACAAGAAAACCTGCAACTAAAATATTAATAATGCACATAGAAACCATTATTATACAATTATTCTTAAGAGTTATTTTGCAAATGCAAGAATGTTAATTACTTTAAGGAAGAATATACAATTTTGTGATAGGTCGCTTGTAATAATCTGAGGTAGTTTTTTTAACTTCCACTAGTATTTACACCTTAGGAGGCTCGTGTATAGACAATGTGGGTGGAATTGCAGCACCCCAATATCTATTTGATGTTATCGATAACATTTAATATAATGAGTGCTTTTTTTTTCTTTAATTCTTTCTTTATACTTTACAATGTATAATCTTAAACTTAAGATCAGCAACCGTCTCCTAGTTTATGAAAAGGTTACAAAAATCTTTGAATGGAACTGCGTGCTTCACAGTTACAGTGGCGAAATATTAGATTGTTGTGCTCAAGCATACGTAGGAAGCTGCGTGCTAGGCAACAAGGGAGAGAGAGTACTGCCATTCCCGCAGTGCCGACCCTGGCTGTGCTAGGGGATTGTAGCATTTTTCTTCAATCTGCTTGTGTTGCGCTTAAAACCCATGTATCATATTCTTGAATGTGATAGAGTGTAGAATTTTTTTATACTACTTCCAGCTATTCTATTTTCACATTCATTTTTTCGGTTCTTTTATTTAACAGAAACCGTTCACGGTGGCCTTGAATTTCCGAAAAAAGTCTGTGACTGTAAGAAAATTTCAACAACCTTAAGTTTAAACAATTGCCTCTCCGTGAGAAAATTACAATTTAGGAAAAAAGTCAATTAGCACCTGATATTCTACTAAGATAGAAGAATATCAGGTGTTACATGACTAAGATAGTATGAGAAATGCAGCAAGTATTTCTCTAAAATCAAGAATCTTTTTCTTTAACATTCTAGCTATCCCAACTTTCTTCTCAAGATCACCACAACGTATACTCATTCTCAAGAAGCATATGGAATTTAACACATCACGTCCATCTTCTACAAGGAGGAACTTCGATACATGGACCAAATACAGAGTTCATGAAAATTTGCAACCATTAAAAAATTTCCTAATTGAAATTCAGTCGATACAGATCAAACCATTGCAGAAGCAACAGAAATTTTAAAATATCTGAATTATGATAATTTCAAGTATTGGTTAGAGTTTTTTCATCAAATTACGCCTCTTGTTGAAATAATTTGCAACTAAATGCAATCTCGAGAAATTGGTGTGTTTAAATTTTTTGATTATGTATCACAAAAATTTCAAAAATGCTATTTTAGAATCGAGAAACTCAAAGTATTGTGAAAATCTTTCAAAGGCACTAATGGTAGAAGCTAAGAAAGTGTGTAACTGTAGATACGTTCCTATAATGGACAGATCTTCTTCCACTAAACATTTAGTAGCAGTTAAATTGTTCAACAAAAATGTTCCCCTAGTTTTAGGAATGAACATCCTACAGAAGGAATAATAATGATCTCTGAAACATATACCATGATTGACAAAATAAAATTTGAAATTGAACTAAAAGTATTCTATTGTAAGTCTGATATTCATGAATATTGTAAAATAATTTAGCTGTCGAAATTTATCTTTGAAAATAATCTAGATGATGTTTTTAGTAAATTGATAAAGTCCTTTGACAGTTCTCATGACTACATCAGAGGCAAAATACTGTTTATCAACATTGAAAAGAATAAAAACTTTTATAAGAAGCACTATGAATTCGGAAATACTAAATGCGCTCGCAGTACTTTCAATGGAGAAAATTTTTTTCAGTTGTCATTCAGATATCAAGGAGAAAATTATTTATCTTTCGCGCAAATCAAAACAAGAATGGATTTCATTTTAAAATGAACAGTTTAAAGTTGGTTTGTTTTATTAACGTTGCACTTGAAGCAACATGAGGGCTAATGATGATAAACCTCATAATTTTGAACTTTGGTCAAGTGACGAGGATGACACTAGAGCTGGCACCTCCCTCTCTTAACTTCCACACCACACCAAAGGGAGAACTTTGAACCACGACAGATTTAACGTACATCAGTCCCGGCTACTCTAAAATTCCATCTTTAGTTTAGGATGCATAAAGTCGCAAGTAGTTATTGATTGTATGTGGAAGGAAAAACAAAGGGATGTTTTCACGGGATAGGTACTCAATCACCACCAACATTCTTAAGACCTAGCCTTGCCTTGGTGGACGATTAAACTGCCGTCCATCTCTGGATGGATACGGCTCTCTCTTTTCCTTAACGTTCTTGCATTTCCACGTAAAATTTTAAATTAGCTGTCTATCCAAATGCAACTAATTCCTTGTGAATCATCCCTTTACAGTCAAAAAGCTCAACTATGATGGTTTACCTCGTGATTTACCCGAACCTTCTTTGGTCGAGGTGAATGTGGGATGTACCATTCCTTGCTCTGTCGTTTAGTCTTAGGATCGTATTAAACACCCACATTTCTTTACCAATTATGATTCTTTTCATAAGACTTGAGTCACTTGTGACACGATTCAATATTTTTTGAAATCACCACACTAATGTCTTCGTGATAAGATATCAAAACTTTTTATATCGATTTTATCAGATTTTATGCATTTTCAATTCCTGGTTAACGATTCTGTGAATTGTCGTTTTAGGCAGCCCTATAATGTTTGCAATGAAACGTACACTTAAACGGTGGTCTGAGTTATAGACATTCTTCTCTCGATCAATGGTGCTCTCTGTTTTCGATGTTGATGGTCGTTCAGGGCGTAGGTTGTTTTTTACGTTCTGTTGGTGAGTTCTTAAGCGCATGGTTCCACTTGTATACTTTTAACATTTCCATAGTTTCATGACCATATTTACCAAGTTTATCGTATATCGTTGCTTAATACTTTACTGAATCATTGGTGGGGCAATACATTCATACATTGCCTCTCTATGAGGCCACTGCTCAGACAACTGAACCTTGCAACTGAAGTTTCATTTACAATTAGAATACGTAATTGAAACTTCATTTCACTTGCCATTGATAGCTGTTTCCTTTGGCAATGAGCTAGAAACGCGCTATAAAATTATTCTCATTATTTTTGAAACAGACCTTTGTATTTTAACTTATAATTCTTTTTAGAAATCTTTGTTGCTTTAAACTGTGATTCAGACATTTTGAAAAAGAAACTCGCCTTTTCGATGTAGATAGAATCAACTATTTCTTGAAGAACGGTAAATCTCATTATCACCATGGAAATTTGAAGCGGAAAGTTTGGATTCTTTACTATATTGTTTTTCACAATTTTTTTCAGAGGACCGACATGACGTGAGTTTAATTAGACTGGAGCCTCAGAAGATTGTACTCACTTCTGAATTGCGAGTGTCCTTACTCCCATATCGTACTTCCCCTCAAAATAATAAAGAAATTGAGACTCAGATAAAGAGACTTTTAGAAGCAAATATTATTACTACTTCACATAGTCCTTATGCTGCTCCTATATCAATAGCTATGAAGAAAGATGAAGATTGAAAAACACGAATGTTCTTTGATTATAGAAAATTAAATCAAATTACTGAAACTGACTCAGAACCCGTTCCAAGAATAGAAACCTAAATTAGATCAGTTATCAAAATCTCAAAGTTTTTTCTACGTTAGATTTAACGTTAGGTTATTGGCATATTAAAGTAAATGATAGTGATACTGAAAATTAGCTTTAACAGCAAATTTTAGACTTCATGAATAGCTGTTGCCAGGATAACCCAAATTTGTTACAATTTACCTGTATTTTTACTCTCCGAATATATTTCGTAAATTATCTTATTATATTTTATTAAGCATCTTCTTTCGGAAATCTGGTGAATCTTATTTTAATATTTTACTAAGTATGTTATGTTAAATGTTGTCTCTCATATGTTATGTATGTTACTAAGCTTCTTATTTAGATTATGAATGATTTAATGATTGGCTTATATTAAATAACTTATTTTGAGAATATAAATTATTACATTTTGAATTTTATTATGTATCTTGTTTTTGTAAATTTGCGTGATATAAGTTCACTATTTCCCAATATCATTTTAGAAAATTATTAAAATTTTGATATGAATTATTATGTTCCACTAAAATTAATATCACAAAGCATCAATATGTATATTACCTTAAATCCTGGAAATTATATTTTTACATGAATAAGTTTGTTCTATTAATGAACAGTAAAATAGTTATTATACGTACCTTATTCCAAATGTTTCAATATTAAGTTTAAACTCATTTTTTGAATAAATGGACAATGAACTTTGAACTGTATTTCTGCTGTGACCAGTCTATATTATGAATTTGAATGTAAAGTATTACTATTAGCGAAAATCATGAATTATGTGTATTTTTATTACTTTTGTTTTATTTTACATTTATCTCTTTTCCTGCGTTTTGTAATCCAAGAGTTTTGTTTCAAATACCAATTTCACTAAAATTCATTTTTCTTCTCTTTAAGGTGTAGTTGCAACTAGCGCACCTCCAGCTGCATGCATGAAGGAGGATATATAACATAATTTTAATCAAGAAAATTTATGAATCAAGGCTCTAATCTTATTTGAAGGGGTAAGGCAACAACCTTTTCTCCGCCATATGCCATGAGCAAGAGTCTTGGGATCTGGTTATAGTAACTGTTGGCTGACACCGTACATTGAGGTAGAAGCCATTGTATCTTTAGAGAACGAGGCAGGCTATTGCCCGACTTTCAACAAGCAGCATCATGTCTTGCTAGAGTAAATGCATTGTACATACCATTTTATGTGTTAACCTAGATAAATCACATATTAAGTTCAATGAATCTTTTATGTACTAGAACTGAACATTTTTAGTTTCGGGATTTGTATGGATCTATATGAAAATTTGAATGACATGCTGATTGAATATTGCAACGACTAGACGATCGTATCTATTAGAATTGGATAGGTAAAGTGAATACTCGATTACGACAGGTTTTTGCCGTGATATATATGGGATCTAAGATCTGCCGGTCTACCGTCTCAGACGACATCCATGTTGTTCCGAGAGCGCCGCCTAGAGCTTCGAGAGAGATTCAGAGAAGTTAGAAGAGACGTAGACGGGGAGAGAGCGAGACTCTGAACAAGACGGTTCAGGGAAATTGTGCTGGACGTTATATTGTGCCGGACGTTATATCTATGATTACGCGAGTCTAATTCATTTGTTTTGTGTTTTAATGTTCTGTCCTACGTTAGCAAATAAACTGTGTGTGTTTAATAAGTAGTCGTTACTTTGAATCTTTACACACACCACAAGTAGGGGCTCGGCTCAACCTAAACGAATCTAACTTAAGTGTTCAGTTTCGCGACGAAATAACTATTTAAAACAACTGTTTAACTGCATTTGTGTGTGATTTGAGACTTTTAAAATACTGTGGATACCCTTAGTAGAACTTTATTTTATGGACGAAGAATTTCTGTGAGTACAAAAACTCTATTTTATTTTCCTATGTTGTAAAATGTCATTTCTTTCGAGAGCACGAAAGGTCGATTTAATAACTTTAGCAGAAGAATTAGGACTAACTGTACAGCCAAATGCTAAAATTTCCGACTTTATTAAGTTAATTACTAACGATAAAAATTATGATGAAGAATTAACAAAAACTTGTTTAGAAGTAATTACTAATGAACGGCTGGAAAAGAAAGGAAAGATGAACTTGAAAAACGAGAATATGAACTTAAAAAATTAGAATCAAAAGCTACAATTTCAGACGGAAATGTACCTTTAACTGTACCTAAACTAATTCTAATGAAGTTAATGCCACGTTATGATGTTGGTAGCGATATAAGTGTTTACCTTTCATTATTTGAGAGACAGATATTCCAAACTGATATTCCTAAAGACGATTGGGCAACACATTTATTACCTTTGCTTCCTTTGGAGATAGTAAATATTGTAGCACGCGAACCTGATCCGGAAGCCAACGACTGCACTCATGTTAAGAAATTGTTATTGCAACGATATAAATTGAGTCCTGAGCAATTCAGATTAAAAATTTTTACTCACAGGAAGGAATCATCTGCCTCTTGGCGTGATTTTGCATTGGAACTCCAAAATTATTTCGATGAATAGATAACCGACCTAAATATTCAAACTTTTGAATAATTAAAACAACTTTTCAAAAAATATCCCCAGACGTACGCGATCATCTTATAGATGAATTACCTACAATAACAAGAATCGACGTCTTAGTACAAAAATTGGATGATTATGAAATTTTGCGACGTAATTTCAGAAGAGAAACAAACAGAAGCATTCACAATAATGCACAGAACAAAATACCATTTGTTAAAGAATACGGAAAAATGCCGTCGATTGTTCGTGCTCGAATAATGATTTTAAGCCAAAAAATAAGTATTATGGTAATAAAAATGAAAATAATTCAAAAATAAAATATTTCAATTGTAACTTATGGGGTCATATATATCTGCTGAGTGTAAAAATAAGAAAGACTGGTTGAAATGTTTGAAATGTTCTAAATTTGGGTATAGCTAAATTTTGAGACCAATCAGAGGTAAATCAAACTTTAGTGACTAGAAGTGATATCTTTACTAAAAAAAAAATAGAAAAATATGTTGAGATTCAAGGTGTTAAAATCAATGCTTTATTCTATATTGGCTCCGAATTATCAATGATAAGTTGTGAAAGTTATATAAAAATTGAATCCCCAAAACTATCTTTTAACAATGTATCTTTAGCTGGAATCAGTGGCGAATGTCTTTCACTAATAGGATTCTTTTATTCTGACATTAAATTTGATAAATGCTATAAAGCAACGGAAATTTATATATTTTAAAAATTATGTTATGACATTATTATTGGCCTTGTTGTAATCAGCAAATTAAATATTGCTATAAATGAAAACGGAATCGAACTCGCGGGGAAAAGAAATACTGTTCATGCCATTTATGCAACAATTAATTTCAATCGTGTTTCCATCCGCAAAACCTCACCTAATAACATAAAACACATTACATCAACATTCCGACTGATGCTACTTCCGAGGCGAACGCAAAAAATGAGGTCTAAGTACAGCCTGTTGTTACTATAAGCCCAAACGCAGTCCTTAAGAGGGGTAAAACAGCAGATGTTGAAGAAATCGAATGTTTTTTTAATCTAGCGAATGCAATAAATTTGAATGAAGTGGATTTGAGTCACATTAGCAATCAGAGAATAAAACAAAATCTAAAACAAATGTTAGATACTTATACACCGCAGAAAAGAAAAAACTACTGACGATTCGATGAAAATTGTTCTAACCAATGAGTCACCTATTCACTCAAAACCCAGACGATTAGCAGCAAACAAAAAAACATTTGTAGATTCACAAATGAAGAATTGGTTAGATGCAGGAATTATTAAAGAAAGTGTAAATACTCCGTTTTCTTCTCCCATAGTTTTAGTGAAAAAAAAAGAATGGCAATTACAGACTATGCATTGATTATAGGCGTTTAAATAAAAAAAAAAATCGCCAAATACTCTTTCCCTATTGCTTTGATGGATTATATTCTTGATAAATTGACAGATTCGAACGTATTTATTACTCTTGATCTCGAAAATGTTTTTTTTTTCATTGTGATGTACATCCAGATAGTACTAAATACACTGCATTTGTCACACATAATTCTGCTTACGAATTCTTAAAAGTACCTTTCGGTCTTTCCACGAGTTCTACTGTATTCCAACGGTATATTTATGCAGTTTTTAAAGATTTAATAAAGGAAAATACCTTAATTATGAATATGCTCATATCGGGAAAAGACGAAGACAAAGTTTTACATAAATTACAACGTGTGCTTAAAGTGGCTTCAGAATACGGCCTTAAGTTTAACTTTAAGAAATGTCAATTCCTCAAACGTGAAATTGATTTCCTAGGGCTCATATTAAAAATTGTCAATTATACCCTTCCCCTATCAAAGCCAAAGCAGTTGTCAACTTTCCAGAACCTCAATGCACCAAGGACGTTTAGAGTTTCTTGGGTCTTTGTGGTGGCTATTTTCGGAAATTCATACCACACTTTTCATCAATAACAAGACCTCTTAGTGATCTCTTAAAAAACAATTAGTCTTTCAAATTTGAAGAAAAAGAGCGCAGTTGTTTCATTCACTTAAAAGCACTTTTATGCCGAGAACCAGTGTTAACAATTTATAAACCTAACAGTGAGACCAAAATACATACAGACGCTAGTGCAGACGGGCTAGCTTCTGATTTATTACAAAAATCTGCCATAGACTCTAAATTACACCCTGTTTATTACACTAGCCATAAAACTAACGACACTGAAAGATGTTACTCCAGTTACGAGTTGGAAGTTATGGCGGTGATAGAGGCAGTAAAAAAATTCCACGTCTACATTTTAGGGAAACATTTTAAAATTGTTACAAATTGCAATGCCTTTAAAATGAAAATGACGAAAAAAGACATTTCAGCTAAGATCGCTAGACAGGCACTCCAACTCCAGGATTATGATTACGAAGTCGTACATAGATCCGGTAACCAGATGCAACATGTTGACGCATTGAGCCGACATTCAATCCTCTTTACAACTACAGCCCAAAATATTCGCACAAACAGAATAGCTACAGCGCAGGATAATGAAGACCACATAAAATCTATTAAGTTCATGGTACGAAAGGGTGAAAACTACGATATTTTACTGAAGGAGGATATTTTGTATAAGTATGAACAAGGACGAGAATTGCTTGTCGTACCTCACATCATGGAAGTAGATGTTATTCAAGATGTTCACCAATGGGGGCAATTTGCTACAGCAAAAACAGAGAAAATTCTGAAACGCGACTTTCATATTCCCCACTTAAGAGGAAAAGTTGATAGTATAATTGCAAATTGCATCGATTGTACTCTAATAAACAAAAAACGTGGCAAAAAAAAGGACTACTGAACCCTATTCCAAAAGATAATAAACCTCTCAATACTTACCATATTGATTTTGTTGAACAAAAATTACCACCATTTTTTCACTGTTGTAGATGCTTTCACAAAATTCGATTGGTTTTATCCAGTGAAATCCACATCAGCAACAGACGCTATAACTAAATTGATACTACAACAAAGTGTGTTTTTGGTAATCCTTCCCGAATCATTACTGATTGCGGATCTGCCTTCAACTCAAAGGAATTTTCTGACTATTGTGCAAAAGAAGGTATAGATCATTTTACAATCACTACTGGAATTCCTCGTGGCAATGGCCAGATAGAACGGATACACGGGACTTTACTCCCTGTATTAGCTAAGCTGCCGCTAGAAGACCCAAAAAGTGGTATAGATACGTAGCAGATATACAACGTATCATCAACAGTACTATCTCACGATGTACAAAATATAACCTTTTGAACTGTTGGTTGGCGTTAAGATGAAGAACGCAGAAGATTTTAAAATACAAGAGCTATCGGAAGAACACTTAAACTTTATGATGGAAGGTAGACAAAAAATGCGCGATGATGCGAAAAATAACATATTACAGATCCAACAGGAAAATGAAAAGCAGTTTATTAAAAAAACGCAAAACCTCGCGTACCTATGCCATCAATGACCTAGTCGCGATCCAACGAACTCAGTTTACTCCAGGAATGAAACTGAAACCAAAGTTTCTTGGACCTTGTTAAGTTATATGACCAAGCCGCACGATCGCTATGAAGTTGAACGAGTAGACATTCACGAAGGACCGCTAAAAACTGCAACTGCAGCCGATCGTATGAAACTGTGGTCCACCTAAGACATTTTTTTTCCCTTCAATTTTTTTTTTTTTTTTTTGTGTTTGTGTGTTTTGTTCCGTTTTTATCTCTCTTGTTTTTCCCCCTTTAAATACAGTTATCCTGATATATCTGTTTATGATCTCGATCAAACACATTGCGAGGACGCAATGAAGGTCAGGCTGACCGAGGCTATGGGATCTAAGATCTGCAGATCTACTATCTCAGACGACAGCCATGATGTTCTGAGAGCGCCACCTAGCACTTCGAGAGAGATTCGGAGAAGTTAGAAGAGACGTATTATATATATACAGGGTAATTAGAATTAAAGCTGCAGTTTGATAAGGCTGAAAAAAGAACCGAACCACTGGTCAGAATGACCTGGTATTTCATCTGAGTAAACTTGAAGCAATGGGAATTTGTTTTGTGAAAGTAAAAAAATTGTTCAAAAGTGGACCGATAGTTGGCGCTTTACTAGTCATTAGTGGCAAAAAATGATTTCCCTAAAAGATATGCGAATTTTTAGATGTTGAATACTAGAGTCGTTCAATAAGTTGTAAGAAATTCCAAGTGTCGAAAATGGTTTGTTTTTAGTGAGCATCATGAACTCACTAGACAGCTGTCTAAGTCTTAGTTAATCACATTCGTGATCATGGTGCCTTTCGCTCCACAAAAATTCTTCGTCATAACTTTTTCGGCCGATGAGATTATCCTCGCCATTTTTGGAAAATATTCACCGGAAGCAATCCAACGTTTTGATTTTTACTTGATTTCCGGTGAATAGGGAAGAATCCAGGTCTCATTGACGGTGACAACTCGACGCAAAATGTGTGGCGTCAAGAACTTGAAGCGGCAGCAGTCAAATTTTGATTTGGCGGCAAATGACTACCAAATCAAAACGAACTTATGGTTATTTGACTAACTTATGTCAAATTTGTTTCAGCTTTGTTTAATAGACAGCAGCACCCAATGATAACAACAATTTACCAAAATGATGATTTCTGCCTTCAAATACACATACTTTTTGAACCACCCTTATAAAAGACGAGACATGCGCACCGCACGATGCACGTGAAACAAGAATTCGGAGAGCATGCAGTTCCTGTGACTACGTGGCAATTGTATTGAAGAAATTCCAGACATTGAAGTGTTTTAAAAGTGGCTCTGCACCAATGTCTGCGTTTGGTCTATAGAAAATGATCGATTTGTTCAAAGTAACGGGCTTATTTGACGTAAAATGGGACAGAGGGAGACACTTACTTCGATGTCAGTAGGTGATGTAGCTACAGCATTGAAAGAACCATAAAACAGTGCTTTGGGAACGTGCAGTGCACGCGAGAATTACCCGAACCTTAGGTATGCTGGTCAGCAAGGTCCGTCAAATTTTACGAAACATCCTACAATGCTGTCCATTCAAAATTACGCATGCTCATGAGTTGGTACCTGCTGATTTGTAAAACGAGAGGTTATCATAATGCAATTTCCTACTCAAATGGAAGTGGACAATGTATGGCCATGGAACATTTCATGGACAGGCTAAGCTCTTTTCTAACTCCAAGGTTCTGTCAGTACTCAAAATTGCAGAATGTGATCAAATGAGAATACATTCCAAATGCAACCATTGCCTCTTCATTCTCGAAAGGTCACTGTATCAAATGCTGCCGGTTTTACGGCAGCATTTATCGTTGGCTCTTTCTTTTTCGAGGAGCCTGGCCCTTTGGGTCAAATCACCTGTACAGTCAAAGGACACGTTATGAATCTGTTTTGCGTAACCAGCTCATTCAAGCATTGTAGTGGCATAGATGAGTGGTTAGTAGCTCCTCCGCACATATCAAATCCATTGAAGCTGCTCAACATTCATTTTGGAAATAGCAGAATTATCAGTCGCCATTTCCTTACAGCCTGGCCGCCACAATCACCTGATCTGAACCATTGCGACTTCTGGCTATTGGATATCTAAAAAATGTTGTGTACGGGCTCCGACTGCGAGCTTCTGAATAGAAAACATGCATTACGTAACAAATTCACAACATCACAACTGACTTACTAGGATCTATTATGGAACATGTTATTTTGAGCTTTTAACTTGTGGCAGGAAACGGAAGGTAACATATTTAACATTTATTAAGTAAATCGTAGCAGCTTATTAACAACTTTCTTTTCTTGACAGTTTCATCATTTTTTGCCTTTTCTACGTTTTCGGCTTAAGGATAATTAAACACCGATTTTTTTTCCTATACGCTATGAAAACACCTTGTAGTGGTGGATGGCTTTGAACTAAAGTCGGTACTATACGTCTCATTTTTTAATTTTCCTGTTATGAATAGTACTGTTCCCTCCTTCAATCCTCTTTTATTCTTTCGCAAAACAAATTCCCTCTGTTTCATTTATGCTCAGTCGAAATATCAGGTCTCTCTGACCAGTGGTTATATATATATATATATATACTGTTTTTACCTTTATAGATATATATATACTGGTGATGTGTAGTAGCTTTCATGAAGAATTCAATCTGTATTTAAATATTTTATTTCTATTTTGCAGTTTATTATCTTTAATGCAGTAGTTCAAGAGTTTTGATTAAGGAAAAATTCATTTTGCTGCTGATTTTGTCTGTTGAAATGGTGATGAGGATGATGTGTCATTGGTATTTTATATTTCAATATATTTCAATTTGCTTATCTTTGTGATATAATTATTGGTTATTTTAACATAGCTTTTTTAAGTTAATGTTTTAATTGGTGTTAAAATATTTTAGATTATTTTTAAGTGTATTTAGGTATTCAGAAGTATAATTAAATAATATTTCTATGTTTAACGTAGTTCATTTAAATACGATGGTTAGATCTGTAATTACCTATACAAAAACACATTATTCTATTCCAAAGTATTGAATAGTATCAATTGCATTATTTCCATTTTTCTAAATTTCGCTTTTCTATCACTTTGCTTTGTTTTAAATTGTTTGATTCTTAAATAGTTTGTTTGGAATTTTTATGGTTTTAAATTTTAGATTGATTATCTAAGTAAATTTTTGTTGGATTTGCGTAAATATTTTTTGATTTGATTTTTGGTTATTTCTTTTACTATTTAATTATTTTCTCTTCGTGTTGTTTTAAATATGCTTAAAATTTCTTTATATATATATATATATATATTAGGGGGGTAATTTGCTGTATGTGGGAAATTGAGCAATTACAGGAATTACAGGTTCATGTATGTTAAAAGTTTTTAATACTGTTAAAAAAATTATTTACTTCTTATTAGTTCTCATTTTAATTTTTCTTAATTTCATAAATATCGAATATCGATAAACTTTTTTACACTATTTTTTATTTTTTCGCAAAAATGTGTTGAAAATTTGGGGTATGGCTTAGATTCGACTACCTATGATATATGGAGATATAGAGACAGGAGAAGAGCAGATATATATATACTGGTTCTAAAAATCAAGAAAAAATCTAAAAAATAGTTATAACTTCTTCAAGATTAATTTGATTGCGTTGTTAAATCAAAAAAAAAGGGGGGGGTGCTGAATAAAATCGCAGTATACAAATCAGAGGCGCTGCAACGTAAAATCGCTTAAAGGTCATATTTGAAAAGCAGAAAAACGCATACCAGTGAATAAGGTTACAAATGACGCTGTGATGGTGGGATAAGAAATTTGAGGAAATTAAATCGTTCAATGACTTCGAGGTATTGTTTGCCGGAAGAACTGCGGTGGGGAGCTATTGAATGACTAGAGGCAGGTCAAACTAAGACATAGGCCTAATCTGAGTCCTTTTTTGGCTCATTAACTTTACCAGAAATTTCAATCCACTGATTCGGCATCCAGAAGGTTCAGCCAAGGATGGCCAAGAGCTACGACAAGCTCCGCTGAGGGATATTTTCAGTTCATTGCGCAAAGGAATAGAACGGCAACTCCAACTCAACTTAAAGCCTTCCTTGCTGGAGCCACGGGTAGGTTGGTGTCAAAGTCTACCTTTCGTAGAAGGTTTTAGGAAGATTATTTTTACAAGGCTTCCAGCCATTCATGTGCCACTCACTCACGTCATAGGATATAACGTTTAAGGTGGGTACTTCAACGTGTCCACAGACGGCCGATTAATCGAGACCTATTCTCTTCACGGTTGAGTTCAGGTTTAGCCTATAAAATGATAAGAAGCGCTTATTGAATTGAAGAAAATTGGAAACATGTTATCATGCACCAAACATCTATGAAAGAGATTCAAATGGAGAAGCCAGTATCTGTGTCAGGAGTGGTATCTCTTTGAACAGAGACTCCATATCTTTTCAAGTGTAATCGTGAATGCTCACGTTTCTAGAAATGACATTTTTGATACTTATGATCACTCTGATGCCTGTGCAATAGGTAATTATTTCCTCTTACAAGACGATTACTCTAGATGGCAAAAGGCTCGCATCTTGGAAGATTACCTTCAACACCAAACAATTCAGTGCAGGAATGACCAGTTCGATTACCAGACGTGAATCCGATCGAGCATTTTTCGGATGCTTTAGGAAGACGCATGTTTCTGCTTTCAGTCCACCTTATTAGACCCTTGCCTCACTTGCAACAACTTTTGTAGAGAAATGTCTGTGACATCTTAGTGAATTCATAGATCACATATTTGACAATATTAAACATCGCTGTATGTGCAATATTGTTTCTAGAGATGATCATACTTCTTTCTGAAGACACTTTTCCTATACCAAATTGACAAATTCAATTTGTTAATTTTATACATGGGCTATTGACTAAAACACCATAATATATTGTCTAGTATTTTATTTCCATGTTATTTCAAGCTTACATTGGGGCTTAGTTTCATTACATTCAAGATATAACTTTTTTCAGTATTCTGAATTTTTCTTAAATTATCGAAACCAGTGATATATATATATAATGATTTCACTTCACTTAAATTTAATTTTATTTCTTAATTTTTACTGTACTTATATCACTTATATTGGAAAGTTCATTTCATTTTCTGACGCAAATCCTTTTGAGCTTCTAATTTATGTGATCACGAGTTATAAATCTGCTCAGGGTTTTTTCCCAGTTTCACATCCGCGGGGAGATTTTCCTCTAGACTTTTTGTTTGCATCTAAAATACCTAAATATCTTTGAACCTAATACCATGTGATCTGAAGAAATATTTGCATATAAATTCCAAGCAGGGAAGATTTCGTTCCCTTCCGCTGTGGCCCCGAAGGTGAAACGACGCATTTGGGGTCCGAAAATTTCCTGGTGTAATTTATTATGTCGTTGCATATTAATAAATGTATAATTTCAACTATTTGACGCTTCTTCATTGTGATACGACTGAATTTCAAATTAATTAAAAAAATTAGTTTCCTTAATTCTTTATATACAATATATATAACAGGTCAATTGAAAAGTCCCCGGCCTGAAACATAGATGGCGCTACTAGAATTAAATCCATATGTGTTTTAGTTAGCCCTAACCCTAAAAAGATGGGTGTATAAATTTGACAGCTGTCGGATCTTTAGTTTGTGAATTATAGCATTTTGAGTGAAGCAACTTTTGTTATTGTGAAAAAAATGGATAAAAAGGAATTTCGCGTGTTGATAAAATATTGCTTTTTGAAGGAAAAAAATACAGTTGAAGCAAAAACTTGGCTTTATGCCGAGTTTCCGGACACTGCCCCTGGAAAATCAACCATCAACGATTGGTATGCTAAGTTTAGACGTGGTGAAATGAGCACTGAAGACGGTGGACGCCCAAAAGAGGTTGTTACCGACGAAAACATTAAAAAAATCCACAAAATGATTTTGAATGACCGTCAATTGAAATTGAATGAAATAGCAGACACTCTAAAGATATCAACTGAACGTATACATCATATCATTCACGAATATTTGGGTATGAGAATGCTCTGTGCAAAGTGGGTGCCGCGCGAGCTCACTTTTGACCAAAAACAACGACGAGTTGATGATTCGGAGCAGTGTTTGAAGATGATCAAGCGTAATAAACCCGAGTTTTTGCGTTGATATGTGACAATGGATGAAACATGGCCCCATCATTTCACTCCGAAGTCCAATCGACAGTCATCCGAGTGGACTGCACACGATGAACCCGCTCCAAAGCGTGGCAAAGCGGGACAGTCGGCTGGCAAGGTTATGGCTTTTGGGATGCGCATGGAATAATTTTCATTGACTACCTTGAAAAAGGAAGGACCCTGAACAGCGACTATTACATAGCGTTATTGGACCGTTTGAAGGACGAAATCGCCGAAAAACGGCCGCATTTGAAGAAAAAGAAAGTTCTGCTTCACCAAGACAATGCACCGTGTCACAAGTCAGTGAAAACGGTGGCAAAAATCCATGAATTGGGCTTCGAATTGCTTCCTCATCCACCGTATTCTCCAGATCTGGCCCCCAGCGACTATTTCCTGTTCTCAGATCTCAAAAGAATGCTCGCTGGGAAGAAATTTTCGTCGAATGAAGAGGTGATCGCCGAAACTGAGGCCTATTTTGAAGCAAAGGACAAATCGTATTACAAAAAATGGTATCGAAAAGTTGGAGGGTCCTTATAATCAGTGTATCACCCTTGAAGGGAATTATGTTGAATAAAAAAAACTAATTTTGCCAAAAAAATGTGTTTTACTATGGTAGGTCGGGGACTTTTCAATTGACCTGTTATTCATTAAAATTATATTACATATGTTTAATTATTACAGTTTTATAAGGAATTATAAGACCATTTTAATTTTTAAAATTGTGAAATAAATATGGGTTCAAAATATAATTTGAAGAAATATGATATTACAACATATTTATTATAATTGGGTTTCCATTATTTTGAATTATGTAGTAAATGTTTAAGTTAATTACAGTGGTTAAGTTCATTTGCAAAGATGAAATGTCATTATTTTACTATACAGCTACTTCCAGTTCATAGGTCGATGAAACTGTTTGTTATTAGCATAAATTTCCCTAATAACAAATCCTAAATACAATAAAGTTAATATGCTCTTAAAAAGTGTCCACGAGGCTCAAGTCAGGACTTGGCAATGTGAAAACACTATTTTTTTTAACCATTCTTGGATGGATTTAGATGTATAGCAAGAAGCATTGTCCTCCTGAAATATCCAGTTAGCACCATTTAATAAAGGCCTAAATGGCACCAAATGATCATATAACATAGTTAATATTATGAAGAGTTCATACGTCCTGAAATTTGTAAATCGCACGATCCATCATGACACTGAAGACTCCCCAAACCATTCTACTGATCCTCACCCCCCCCCCTCCTTTGATCAACTGAAATATCCTTTCGATTCCTTCTTTAAGTCCTTCCAATAGTGCTTGTAGCCTTCTGGACAGTCAAGGTTAAATTTGTTTTCAATAAAAAATATAATTTGTTTTCAATAAAAAATATAATTTGTTTCCACTCCTTGTTCTAAGACATGACATTTTTAGCCCATTTCTCGATTTTTAGTTTTTCTTCTATAACTTCGACATTTTCTTCATTTTCATAAATTTTGAATTAGTATTTGATTCAAGACTTATAAACTGTGGTATGAGAAGTTTTTTTTGCTGAAACGTTACGAAATTTTACGGATCGAAAGACCTTTTTTAGTTGATAGTTGAAGGATTTGTCGATTATCCCATGCTGTCAAAATCCTTTTTCTTCCAGATCATTGTATTTGGCTTGAGTCGTCTCTTCTAATTACGACAATGGGAATGGCAGTTTTAGAATACTTCATTAACCTAGCTATTTCTCTTTCAGATTTACGAGTCCCCTTAAAAAATAAAATTTTTCTTACATTACCATCCCATTACACTTTGCCGTGTTTTTTCCAATTCTATTTTACCGATTTACACTTTTATTCAAATAAATCATGGATAACAAAATCAAAACCTGTACCTTTTTTTCTCAAGTATTGCTGTCATAAAATATTAACGCAAGCGTTTTATAATTATTCTGATGTGACGTATAATGCGCTAATTTTCTCAAATGGTCTTACAATGTCATAATAGGCACCTTATTTAATATTATAAAAATGTGTAGATTTTAGTAAAATTTAGATTAATTTTAAAATTTCATTTAGTACTGAAGATGTCTTCCGATCCATTTTAAATACCCATGCTTAAAATTTACATAATATGCCTTCTTCAGAAATGCAATAAATTCGTTAAAGATCTTATAATTTCTTAACGCACTGTAATGTTAAATAGACATAATTTTAACATGTATATAAAATCGTAATAAATTCTAGATTACAGCTAATAAAAACCAAAATTAAAATTAATAAATATTAAAAGTATTAAATTGCAAATAATACAAAATTAAAAATACAGTAAAATAAAATAAAAACAGAACATTTAGTTAAAAGTAAATAATCTTTAATTTAAATAATACAAAGTATTACAATGTAAAAAAAAAGTCATTATTGCTGAATATATAATATTATAGAATACTCAAGAAAACATATTAAATATGTAAATAATTACAAGTTAAAAACAACAATAAACCAGTAATTTAAAGAATTATAACTAAGTTCAATGTATCAAAATTTTACCTAGATCTACAAAGCATATCTCAAAAGAAAAGAATCAAGAAATTATTAAAAATGGAAATGAAGTAATTCTAGCACTGTCTTAGACTTGTGACTAAGAATGGTGTATTTATACTAGCATTACGGATCCAACCATCACACTTTATTGAATTACATTATAACTAGATGGTATAAAACCAAAAATGAGTAGAAATGCCAATTCAAAACATGAATACAACCAAAGAAATTGGAAAGTAAAACAAAGGAAACAAATTCACTTAAACCAAAGTCAATTATAATGACCCATTGAAAATAATCCATGCATATTTATACATATAATTAAATAGTTTTTAACTATAAAAGAGTTATAAAACTTTTACATCCATAAGTCAGCAAAAGGGATGTTCTTAAATCTTCCATCCAAAATGGCACGATGCTTGTTATCAAGGAAGTTTTAATCATCAAACTACCTTTGATCGATCGATCGGCTGATTTTATGAAGTTAAAATCCTGTTTACTTTAATTTGCATATCATATCAATATTGAAATTATTTTAAAAACCTTTATACTAAGAAAAATAATTATAAAAAATGAATTAAATTTTTTTACAGTAATACATAAACCTTCTTACTAATTAAAATTCAAAAATTCGTAATAAGAAATAGCTCCAAAAGTAAATCGCCATTTGGAGGCAAAGGTTTTAATTAATTTTTTAATTAACTGAACCAAGGTTTGTAATTATAAAATATATTATAGATGTATAAATAATACTGTTTTTATAATTTATAATATGTATATATATATATATATATATATATATATATATATATATATATATATATATATATATATATATATATATATAT
>BMAW01130173.1:652274-694134 GCA_019974015.1 Nephila pilipes | reverse complement strand
TATATATATATATATATATATATATATATATATATATATATATATATGTGTGTGTGGTGTGGGGGGGTGTACGTAAAATACAAATATATAATCTATACACCGAAAATATATATGCACAGGTTTAGCACAAAAACGATCATCATTATTTCCGAACCATACGTTTATTTAATAAAATAATAAAAATGTGTTTTCAGCTTTATTCGGTGAACTCCAAGACCATGACTTTAATCAGTTTATGCCAGGAGGAATCTAATTAAACGGGTTACACTTATCTCTCTTTAAGCTTAAAGACAATGTGTGTTTTCACCTGTCGATCTTTGGGGACGTTTCGACTCTGACTCAAAACTGAATGCTCTCTCTTGAAAAAAAGTCAGAACACAAAAGACATTCGTATCGCCATCTACGAATTAATCATATGATGCACGAATTACAAATCTAATCATCATGATAAAATAAAAATCCTACATCTTAACTTCACCGAAATACTTATATCTATGATCTCAGTGATGACCTTGTGTACAATAATAGCATAATTTTGAAAAATGCATTGACGAAAAGACAAATGGATCAGACATCATAGACAATGTATTCAGTATTAAAATTTAACATACAACATTCAAGAGGCTTCTTAGATAATTTTCTTTATTTATCCTTTAATTTAACCTTTGATAATTTTCTTATTCAAAAACACAATTAAACATTTGACAAAAGAATAAAAATAAAAGGTAAATTATACCAAAATAACATTAAAAGTTCAAAATACTGGAATTGTGACTATAGAAGCTAATAAAAATAGTAAAATGTTAAAAGTAAACACACACATAGGAGTATCTAAAAGTGTTCAAAAAAGAAATTCACACAAAAAAGATTTTGCAGATACATGTAAAAATAATTCAACGTACGTAAAATAATACTGTATACATCACAATTGTGAATAGTTGCAAAACTAGGTTGAAAAATGTGGATTTTTTGCGCTTAATCAATTGGAAAAGTATTTCAACCTGTTGACTAATGTGGTTGTTACATTTGGACCTGGATCGTTACCTATTTTTCGACTTGTATCTATGTCTAGGGTTTACCTTAATTATCTTATAAGGAAAAAAAAATTTAGTAAATAGCAATCTTTGAATAGCGACTAAGTTACATACTCGCATTGAGGAGTTTTTTTTTCCCTATTTTCTACCGTACATTTTCATAATTTCTATAATTTAATCTTCTGGGTTTTTTCTTCATTATTTATTTTTCACTTCCAAATTCTCTTAAGTTGATAACAACTGTTCCTCATGCAATATTTTCAATTCTTCAATAAGGCTTTCGCATGTTTTCTTAGTAGCATCCAAAGTAGTAAGTACAGGTACTTGGCTGACAGAAGAGACGTCACATCTCCTGCCTAATTACTCCGTTTGGAGGGTAGTGATGTCATACATCTCTGCTAGTAGACGGAATAGGGTATTTTCTATTTTTTTTTCTATTTTATTTTACTTGTCGAACACTGGAAGTATCAATAATATCTATAACGCCTTGTTTACACTCTTGTACGTTTCTTAAATTATCAACAGTTGGCAAAGAATTAAGTGATTGTTTCTTCCCCTTGATGCTTATGGAGTTGTTCTGTCAATCTGCGTCAAGAACGAAGAGGCTGATTAATTAGTTGTCCCAATGGTTAACTGTTTCGTTTGCCCGTATGCTTCTTGATAAAATCTACACGTAATATTTACAATGTATTTCATCTTCAATTTTAAAATAAATGAGCCATGAGGATTCTGTGTGTAAATTATACCTAAATATTCTCTTTATTTTTTTTATTACCAAACGAAGAGCTTGGAAACAAATGAATCGCTGTTGGCATGCAGAATTTTCAAAGAATAATAATTTTTCTTCGTCAGATAGAACTTATGATTGACATAATTTGTCATATTTTTCAATTGCGGTGTCGGTTTTTACATCATTTTGGGTAATTTCTGAATTTTTGAGCTCCGTACTTGTATTTCCGATTCAGATTGTTGATTTTCTACTTCATATTGTTGTTAATGCATATTTTTCTGCTTGAAATTGATGTATGAAATTTTTTTCACCTTAGTCAGACTAATTTAAAAGCGACTGCTGATTTCTCTTAAAATTGTCGAGTAAAAAATTATGAAAAAGGTTCAAATATTTAAGTGAACACTTAAATAAAGGAAAATAGATCGACATAGATTTTCTGACTACTGTTTGTTTACGAAAGCCCATTCTATCGTCCGTGGACCATCCTAATCCTCAAAGAAGTGATACGCTGAAATGGACATTTCCGAAGACTAGTTTTAAGCATTCATAGATTACTGTCTGGTAGAAAAGACTGCCCCCTGTAATTCTTTCACAGGAAAGTGTTAAGGAGGTGGGTGACATCTATAGCATGCCCCCTCCTCTTCCAGTTTTTAAACATAGAACCATTTGCCCATTTTGCAGACAGTAAAGACTTTCCTATTCTTTTCTCATGAAGTGGCTCAGATGGAATCAATTTTTTTCTCTAGTTGATGAAAATTTTTAAGCAGGAGAAGGGGGAAAGTTCATATTTTTAAAGTACAGAACATCTAAAAAGGTATAATAAAACAATTATCCTGAAATATTTTTATCTCTCTTGTCCCTTTACACCCTCCCCCCTCCCTCAGGTTCTCCACTGTTCTGTAAGGCCTACTTTGTAAATTTATCATATTCGTACATCTGCGATCTATCATAACGCCATATTTTCATTCCTGCGAACTCTCATAAGGTCTACTATCTTCTTCTTCGATGGAATGAGGCAATTTCAATCATGCCTGGCCAATGTCATCTTGAAAGATCAGGTTACGGAAGAAGAAAATCTCCCTGGAAAAAGAAGTAACATGAACAAAATAGAGACCGATTTTTCCTGTCAGACAATTTGTTGTTTGCAATTATTATATTTAAATATTTTTGTTTGTTTTCATACATTTTTTATCAAAGTAAAAATGCAATTTATAGCATAGAAACAATACAATTTATATTTCAAATCATATCATGTATGCTCCTGTTCCAAAACTTGAACCTAATTAGATAGCGCATTGCATCACTCGTGAAATGTTTCCCCTTTTGACTATTTACGTATAAATTATTATTTGAATACATATATTTTAGAACTTATAATATAGTTTTGATATATATTTACTGCGTGCAGTACTGTTATTTCTATATTTGTTATGTTGTAAGCTGTTATTTCTATATTTGTAGATATATTTGTTATGTTGTAAACTGTTATTTCTATATTTTAATATATCTTTAGAGGAACTTAGCTCCAATAAATCTTTCGCTCTGATTCAATTTTCAGTGAGAATAAAAAAAAAAAAAAAAAAATCCATCTCAGAAATAGTAAAGTTTCTTATTAGATGCTTTATTTCTTTGAAATTATTTTGCATTCATTCAGTTTTATTTTTTAATGCTTTCGTATTGCTGTGAGCATTTCATGAGTAGTATTTATCTCCTTTCTTCTAAAAAAAATTAGAAATTCTTCTAATGTATTATTACACATCTTTCAGAAGAAGACTTTCTAAATGAGAATTATGAAAAAAGAATGTCACTAACATTAACGAGTATTAATCTACGACCTTAAAATAAATAAATGATTCCGAGGTGTTAAACATTTCACTTGTTTCGTGACGTCAACAGGAAACTGTCCAGTCTGTCCTTTCAAGATGGCCTTGGATATGCACAATAAGGCAATTTTGCGTTGGGGAAGAATCCAACAAGTTGTTCAAGCTGGGATGTACTGCCATCTAGTACTCAAATTCTGGGTCAGCACTTCAGCGACGCTGCTGTTGATGGGGAAATTTGAAAGGAAATTGGAATTACCTATCTGCGGGACCGCAGACATTCACTCTTGACATCTGGGCTAGAATGGGACAGAAAAATAATAATGAGTTATTTCAATATTAGTGGATACTATAGTGTATTTCATTAATGTACGTATCTTAGATTATATAAGAATAAAGAACACAGTTTTATAGTTAATAATTTTTTTTGTAAAAGCAGTACAATCTAATACCTCACTCGAAAAGTGGCAAAGAAAATATCAATTGTTTATGTCATCTCTCATGTTGTTACCTCAACAATATTCATTCAATGTTTTGGATGATAGAAATTGTATAATTAAAGGAAATGAATTTGTATACTTATATCTATATGAAACTTACTATATTCCGATAGTTTTAGATCGCTTTGATTAATACTATCAGCATGTTTTTTAAGTAAATATTGTTTTGATGATAAAAACAAAATTACGTAGTCCGTCGACAATAGCCCTCGTGTTGTTTCTAGAGCGACATTAATAAAATCTAAATCTAAACTAAAATCGATGATAAAAAAAATTCAAGTGCAGTTTTTTCTAGTATTTTACTCTTATAAGAAAGACTCTTCCTTAATCTGCTATTCAGCATATTTACAGCCACTATTAAGGCAAGTATATCCAACCAGCTTCTGTATTCCATCCTCATAGTGTTCTGCCTCCTGAAGGGTTAACCATTGTAGCATGGCTTTTGACATCATCACTGCCATCATGTAAGATACCGCCTAAACGTTTTTTCAAGTAAAGGAATAAGTGGTAGTCAATGGGTGCCAGATCAGCTGTAATAAAGATGATCAAGTTGCTCTCAGCCATATTATGTGATAAGATTTTTGGTAAGACGCGCCAAGTAAGGACAGGCATTGTTATGCAGCAAAACAATCTGTTCACTGACCATGTCATGCCTTTATTTTGGATTGCACGACGTTGTTTAGTTTAGGTGGTGCAGTATATCTCGAAATTCACTGCGTCACCGGAAGCAAGAAATCCATAAACAACACTCCCTGCAAACATAAGACATGGAGCGTATGAACTTGCGTGCTGAAACTGTTTCCTCGAACTTCACATTTTTAGGGGAGTTGAAGGCCGCCGTACGAGATGGTTAGCTATTGTGTTTCCGGTGTCACACGGGAATAATGTCCACACACTTCGTTAATCTTCCTAGGAATTTCATCAACTTTCACCCCTTTTTACATGCAGGAAACGAATCACAGCGTGTCTTTCACTGTCGGTGGCATTTTTAATTGTGCGAGGCATTTTAAATCTGCACAAACAAACGTAAACACGGACGAATGCTTCCGTGCATCTGCGTGGATGGTGACGGTTGCGCTGCCCTCCCGGGTCCTTTTTTAAAAATTACTTAAGGTGATTGATTATGAATGTTCTCTAACGCACACGAAAGAACACACATAAGAAAACAAGTTTTTCTTAAACTGGGCCGCGGTAGCCTAGTGGTCATGTTCGCGGACTCCCGACTAGCACTTTTCAACGAGTCGTGAAATCGAGTCTTGATACCACTAAGAACCGCTGTATAGCAGGGGCTGATGCACCGTAAATGTGTCGAAGCTCAAATTCCTTCCATTGACGGGGTGTGGAAGTTTGGAGAGAGAGGTGGCAGCTCAGGTGTCGTTCTCGTCATTTGATTGAGGTTCAAAACTGTGAGATCCGTCGTCAGTAGACCTCGTATTGCTTCTTGTGCGATGTTAATAAAATCAATGAGTCAATCAGTCCCTTGTGGCAATTATACGACATTTTTAATAAACATTTTGAATTGGATCATTATTATTAGTTATTTAATGGTGCTTGTTGAAAAGATATTGGCTATTATTACTAGGTAAATTTATTATTATTATGTACATTGAAAGATAGAAGCTAAATTTCAACGTTCGTGTTCCTTTTGTACACTCTCTCAAGTGGGAGAAAAGTAAGCACACCGCGTAGCTACCTGGGTTGGCATCTTAATTCCGAACCTATTTCAAGTACCAAAAAACAAATCTGTTTCGCCATTGCCACACTACGTAAAACGAGGCTTTTTTTTTGGCTAATTATAAGTAGTTAAGAGCGTCAAGATAAAATCCAGACTTGATGCCATGTAACAAAAAGGAAATTCAAAATTCTAGCATTATTATGATCTTGCATTTACTCAAAAGCTGCACCGGAGGTCATTAAGGATAGACCTCTTAATTTTGAACCGATTTCAAATACCATAAAAAGAACTGTTACAGCATTGTTGCATTCTTTAGATTTTCACACTACTTAAAACGAGGCTTTTTTTTTTTTAGCTAATTATTAGTAATTAAGAGCATGAAGATAAAATCCAGACTTGATCCCATGTTGTAACAAAAGGAAATTCAAAATTCTTGTATTATTATGATAACTGTGAAGGCGATATACGATATTCATACAAATTTTAAGTTACAAGTTCTCAAGCGTGCTAATTTTAATAATGAAATTTGGAAAATAAAAAAATAAATAAATTAATCTGAAGTATAATAAGAAAAAACTGTTTTTTCAACTGTTTATAGATTTTTTTTATTTGAAATATGATCAGAATTTGTATTAGATTAATGTTACTTTAATTTTTCTTATTTAAATAATTTACGATCAAGATTCTTTTTCTCAAACAATATTTTTTTCGTATCTCAATTCACATTTAAGTTTTCCTTCGAAATTTAGTGTTAAAAGTAATGTATAGATGGCGCTGTAGTAACGGTAAACTCTGTCAATGGCAAACTTTCTGGACTGAGTGGAATCGCATCGAACATGTGATTTTGAGCTACGGGTTTCAGTTACGAAGACAGAAACTCGAATATTTTAAGTTGAATAACATAAAAATCTTTGCCTCTAATCAGAACTTCTCATTAGGTATAGATTCGATCCATATATCTTTATGAGTATATAATTGCAGCATTTTTCTCTCCCTTAAAAATGGGCAATATTGTTATATCAGGCATTATGATACAAATTGTTTAATGACATGCCTGTCTCTCTCCGTCTGAAGAAATTTGATACCAACTTAGTAAATTTTTCAGACTGAAAAATGCTTTAGCACTAATACTAAATTCTGATTTCTCTATCATCTAGTAAACGGCATATTTTAGTTTTCTTTGTTAGGTATTAATCAGTTTATCTTTTCCCGTTTTTCTTAAATGCTATCTGTATTTAGTTTCCTATATTGAAATACTAAAAAAGGTTTTTCAAATTTGCCCATTTAAGTAAAAAGAAGGGGAAAAAAACATTTATGAAATAATTGATTTTTTTAAGTCAAAAATTTTAAGAAATATTTCATAAACCGGTATAATAAAATAATAAACGAATTACATATAAAAACTTATAAGCAACGTTACAAGTTTCTTTGAAGTTTTTTTTTTATTCATATGTGCTACATCTGGAAAATAGTTGAAGTCGGAAAAAAAATTCTCTGAAAGTCCATAAAAAAATGCAACACAATTTTTAAAAAGATTTTTTTTTTTCTTAATATTCCGCTATCCAATTTATTAGTTTTAAAATAAGCTTTTAATTTCAATTGTAAAGTATGTAAAATAACTCATAAGTTATTGAGAATTATTCCATATTAAATTATTAAGATTCACTCTAATGGTACGCTACATTAAAATATTATTGTGAAAATAGTCGAGTGCATAAGATTGCACTATGAGGAAATCTGAATTACAATTAATTCTCGTGTTTTAATAAATGTACAATTGGAAGTTGCCTTTAAGTCCCAAAAATGACCTAAAGAGAAGTTGATAAATAGGTATTTCTTTAATTTTGGAAAATCAAAATTTTGTACAATTTAACTATGTATGTATATATAGTTAAAAGACATTTCATTGAAATACAGCTTATGTTAACCATTAAAATTGACTACCCGTTAAATCATTGGACGAAAAGTTATAACCAGTATATTTATCAAGGCAGAGAATTAATTAAATGTTTTGTTCCAGGAGTGGGATTCAGCTGGTTTGGTAGAATATTGCATTTTTTTTTTTTTTTTTTTTTTTTGTCAAACAACCGGTTGTTAAAATGGCATTTGTGATGAGGGTTCTCGTAAAGATAGAATAAATATTTCTAAGTGTAAAACCATCATTAGGGAAGCAAATTGGTTGTTAAATTATTTGAATTTTGTTATTGCTTTGTTAGAAAAAAGAAATGGATATAATAATCATTATGATATATATTCCGTGCGAAATTCATCGTCAAGAGCAGCTGATTGAAATTTAAATATCGGTGCTCTTAAGAAATCAAATATGTTCAATCTCCATAAAATCATGTACATCCAATTCTGTTTTTAGGCGATTTTGATTTAACTATAAATTTCAATCCTTCGAGTTCGTTTCTTTTTATTGAGCAGAATCGATCAAAAAATTTTAAGAAAATGAATTTTTTCTCACCACACTTTTCATATTTCTAAAATCATTTCTCAGATTTTCATACTTTGTCAGTTTTAGATTGACGGGTTTATTTTATTTTTTTATTCTCTTTTATCGTCTCTTGAATTCTTTGAATTATAATTTCATTATACGTGGCAATGTTTTTGACCAAAATATGTCCTTTAATGCGATTGTAAGCATTGAAAAGGCCTTATTCGATTTTTGATATGAATAAAAATCGAAATAAAATTTATGACATATAAATTTATTACTTTAATGGAAGGTCAATAAATGCGTTAGGAGTGTGACGAAACAAAATTCAGATTTAAATTATTTATTAGAATATCGCTTAAAGGTTTCTCACTGAACAGGAAAAGTAAATTCACTAATAGATACAAAGGCATTCGTTTGACCCAAAATGGAGAACCATCTTACATGACCCGCGTGGGTGTTTAACTTGCTCTTCTGCCCTGACCTTTCAGAGTGAGACCTTAACAAACATCCCCTCCCCCTTCCTCACAGAAACTCTCGGGGTCAATGGTCTCAAATTGCCACAAGTGGTTCGCAACTGACTTGTGAACGTGTGCTATACTTTACATCGAATTTCAATTACAAGTTAGTCGTGTGTCATCCCTAAATATAGATCTTTTAAAATTCATTGTGTTTTCATCAAAAATATTTACTCTGAATATAAATATTTCACAAATCATTGAAAATTATCCATGTTCACCAAAAGATACAGAGCCATTCTAGCAATTCTCCATGAATTTTTTTTGTGTTCACGAGTTCTTTGGGGACCTATTTACAAACTGAAAATAGATTGGGTGTCCTGAAAAATCTAAGAATTTCAGAGGTAAGATTTTCAGATACCACAGACTGGCAAATACAACTTCTAAGCATTGGGGGAGGATGTTGTAAATTACTTTCCCCTTCAGCACGCGCCAAGCGTCACTCACCCCCAAGTATTCCACCCCTAAGAGGTCAAGGTCAAAGGGAGTGTATATATATTTTGGCGCCTGGAGGAGTGAACTTGTTTACATGAAAGAGACTTCGCTGCAAAGGCGCGGAGGTCGTATGTCCCATCGAGACCAATTATATGAGCTTAAATGGAGTGAAAAGGAGACCGCAACGACGTAAATGCAAATGCACAGGAATGTCAAACGAAAATTGCAGTCTTATCTTCAATATATTTCATTATAACGATACTGGTTGTTTAAACAGAAAAATATAAATCAGAATTTTCTTGTTAAAAATACTGATATTCTACATTAAGGGAGAAATTCGGCTTTGTATTTTTTTGTATACTTTTCTTTTCCCCCTTGTTAGAGAACAGATATCTGTATAATCGGACCAATCCAAGTAAACCTAGTTTGCTCGAGAGTTCAATCCAGGAAAAATTACTGTCATACAATGTCGTTTCGTGTTGAACGGGCTACCATGTTTTTCATCTATCTTATTTTGAGGACTTCAAAAAATAATGCAAGCAGATAAATTATTTTTATATATGAAATGAAACGTCTGTAATAGAAAACTTTTGCCATTTCTTTTAAATTTAAAAATAAAATCCAGAACTACTCGTAAAATAAGAAATATGTATTTTGCATATTTATTTTAATTCAACCAAATATAAGAAACAAATATGATTTTCCGTACATTATGTTTAATTATTAGTGTTTTATAGTCATGTAAATTTTTCATAACTTTGGATTTTTGAAACTTTTAAGCAAGTTCACCGTCAAATATAAAGTAAAAATGTTCCGCATTCGAGCTAACATTTAAAAGTGAAAAATATATTGACCTTAGACCTGGTTGGCATTTATTGTGATCCTTTGCATTCGAAATGGACCGGGCTCTAAAACCAGGCCCTTATAGCACTCTGCGAAGTAGAAATGTAGTCAATGATCGGAACATTATATCATCAGTTTCGCATTAGAAAAAAATTTCTGACGATATATTCAGTTAGGAAGTGAATGCTTTTGAATTTTCATTCGATTACAGCAGGCCTTGTCCAAGCAAAAAGACATTACGGGCCGCTTTGGAAACACATTTTAAAAGAGGGGCCGCATTATATATATATATATATATATGCGTGTGTGTGTATTTGCAAGCGATGAATACGAACGCCGATTCAAATTCTCACATTAAAAACTACTACAACTTTCACCTTTCAAGCCGTGAGAAGCGACTAATCCCCCAAGCCTCATTAGAAAAATCAAGAACATTCTGCTGTAAATTAAGGGTAATTATATTTTATTGAATTAAACATATTTACACGAAATACAACTTAAAAAACTATTCTGCAGTTACAACATAACGCTGGCGCTAAATTTTTAGCGATCAAAAGACACCGAACAGTCTGTCTGTCTGTCTGGAACAATACTTTCAAATATATTAGGCTTCCTGCAGACAGACTGGTTGCTGCTATTTCGCATGTTGCATTCCCTCCCTACGTCTAGTAATGCATACCCGTGCCCTTCAGTAAGTTTGCTAGTCAGTTATAAAAATTGTGATAAGAGTTGAGTCAGGTAGTGATATATTCCCATGGTAATAGGGTATGATACGAACAGCTTATGGTGGAATGTTCTCTAATGCTTTTATGTACAATAAAAGTTTTTATCTTTATTCAGATGACAGAGATCCGCGGGTCGCAGGTTGACATCTGGCGGGCCTCAGGTTGGTCAGGCCTGTATTACAGTATATTAATATAACCTTTGGATAGCAGCCAATATAATATCTAAGGGTATCGAGTTCAAAATATTTGGAAAGGTACTGGCATTAATCAGTACTTGAAACCACCTATTTTTGAGAAATGGCACTTACCCGTATAAGTGCAATTAGAACGTATGACATTCAACATAGAATGATGAACGTAGATCAACAATTAATGAATATTCATCTAAAGTTTTAAGAAAGTATAAGAATTAAAATTTTGATAACTTTATTGAAATTATTTAGTTGAATTTTGATTGAATTTTACAAATGAACTTAATATTTTTTACAAGATCAGCAACAACAATATTCCCATTGATATATCTTGAATTTCATATATTTAAATTAGTGGAGCGTTAAAATTTAGAGTATTAATTATTAATGCGTTATCTATCACTGATATTCTCAGTGGAAGTAATAATTTTTTGTGTATTATTAATGATTTTCTTATATAAAAATGTATATATATATATATATATATATATATATATATATATATATATATATATATATATATATATATATATGGAACGGTAGTATCACATGTGAAACAGTTCAAAGTACTCTCTCTATTTTTTTAGTTCATCAATAGATGGTAGCACTTGTTTTTTTTAGGGTTATATCAAGCCAGTTCCCAATTCTTCACACTGAATAAGAAAATAATTTTGTAATTAATTATTTGTAAATTGTAATCCATTTTAAGAATATAGATTTTATATAGGATATATTGTCATGTTGTGTTAATTTATAGACCTTAATTTGTCATAAATAGTATACCCTGAGGAAACTGTAAATATTGTTGTATCACATGTGATACTTTGTTTTTCAATAGAGATCAAGTAATTTTGTATTTTACATTTTTCAATTATTTGTTCTCATTGTCAATATGGTACATAATACATCGGAATTTTGATTAGATATTCTACTCAATAGAGAAGTTTTTGCAATAGGAATATTAATGAAAAACAAAGTTCGAAATTGCACACAGATTACAATTAATTTATTAGCAGAATTATAAACAGATCGAGAGATGAAAAGAAAAGGCCATGGCTCTGTGAATCAAATTATAGGGTATGACAAAAGTTGCCTAGTCAAATAGTTTGATAAAAGAGGTGTATTGTTGTTATCAATAGAAAATAGTAAACTTCTGTGGAAAAATGTCGTCGGTGATCTAAAAAAAAATCATAAATATCGATTGCCGTGCAGTTGTAAGAAATTACAATCAATTCACAAAGAGTGTAGACCACTAAGATCGTTGTACCAGTAACTACCGAAAGAAAACTCGAACAAAAAATGGACAGTATGAGCAATTTTACATATGACTATTTTGGCAATGAGTAGTGCTAGGATAGGATATCGTTCACAAAATTGCTCTACCGGAGCACACACAAAGGATATCCTCGATTATTTTTCCTTCAGACTAAATGCTGCCACAACATTGACCTATGGTGTGAAGCAATCGCAAAGTAGAATTTCTTCTATCAATACATTGGATGAATCGATTGAGGACAACGGATAGTTGAACGAAGGATACCTGTATGTATGCCACATGATTCTGCAAGGAAGAAAGATATAAGACATATGCCGAAATGATGGGCGATAGAAGTCACAGGAGCAAATGCTGAATGCTAAAATGTAACACTCTAACTACAGTGCGATGTTTTGGCTGTAAAATATTTCTGTGATTCAATGGCTCAAGAAACTGCTTCAAAAGATTCCATGATACATAGAAAATTTATTCACGTCTAAATATTTGTCTAACTTCTGAAAATAAAATGTAATTTGAATGTTATACTCCAATTCTTAATTTTTATTTTGTAGTAGTTTGACACTGAAGTATCACATATGATACTTCAACAACCTCCTAAGCCACTCCCACAACAAAGAAAAATAAAACATTTTTGAACATAATAGGATGGTAATAATAAATATAAGCATTTTTGAAGAAAAATGCTTATTATTTTTGTATCGGGTCTGAGGAAGTTAATCAAATCTTTACAAAAAATACAAAGCATGCCTCAAAAGAAAAGAATTCAGAAAATTCAAAAAATAAAGATAATGTAATTCAGATACTATCTCAGAATTTGAACTGAGAATAGTGAGTTTAAACTAGTTCTCTGGATCCAAACAACCAACTACAGTAACTACGTTATCATTAATGGTATAGACAAAGAATAAACAAACATCCCAAAACTAAAGTGTAATTCAACCAAAGAAAAAAGATAAAAAAGAAAAACATTGGAAACAAATACATATAACCATAGTAATACACATGATCCGGTAAAAATAATATATACTTATTTATATATTATAATATTCTTCATTTCACTGAATAGTTTTCTGTTTTAACAAATCTTCCTATTATTGTTTAATTAATTCATTGTAATTTATATATACAACTTGATATATTGTTTGGAGTTTCCCTCTGAGATTGATTATTTTTTTATAATACGTACCTAAAATTATTTAAAAAATTTTGCTCTGTGTATCGTTATATTATTTATATATTTTCAATTGGAAATTATGACTGAAGTGGGAGCATTTTAAAGTATATTAAGCAAAAGTTTTTAAAATATGACCCTCTTTGTAAAAAGTACCTTCATTCCGCTGCAAATGATTACCGATTCGAATAATAACCTCTTGCATTTAAAATTGTCGTAGCTTAACGACAAAACCAATATTTGGTCACCTTTCACCCAAAATTCGAACACCATTTGAAAAGTATCGTAACATTATAATAAAGGTTCGCGTCATTACAAATTGATGTATCCACTCTGATCATATTTTGTCCAAAAAATTGAGGAACAATATGCAAATACATTTTTTCCCTCACTTAATGTGCCAGATTAAGAATGCATTTAGTTTAAAAATATAGGAAACGAAACATGAAACATTTTATAAACTGGAAAAAATGGATTAATTCAAACTGAAATGAGTTGTATTATGAAACAAAATACTCTTCTGAAATAAGAATGTAGAATTAATACAAGGACATTTTTCTAATTCACAAATTAATGAGAACAAAAAATCCTGATTTTTGGTCTCATTAAGTAATTGCAACTTTAAAATTTCAGATTGGTACATTTTTCAATATCGCCTCTCCATCGTCAGTCTACTGGAGTTGAAATTTTAAAGTTGTTATCTTTGTCATGTACAATCGTAGGAATTATTGTCTTAAAAGTTCAGAAGTTAGAGACTCCTCCCTCTTCGGGTTCTTGGTGAGTTGTAAAGATTCTCGCTTCCCCATATTATCAATCATTTCTAGATAAAATTCTTGTCCCAAAAGGCAAGATAAAACTGAAATACATTCATCAAGAAAGAACATATTTACACAACACTGATTTTACGCCAAAATAAGCCTGATTAAAACCTGTTTTTTTTCCAGAAAATGTACCATCTGTAAAGAAACACGTGGTTTAACTGTCGATTAGGGGGAAACGCTTTTGTATCACGTCTATGTTGGCAATGCCAGAGGTTGTCTGAGGGGGTTTAGACACTCCCTAATATACCCAGAAGGAAAGAAAAACAGGAAGAGTGAAAGATGTGAATGTCACATCAATCAACACAACAATGTCAAGACGAACTTCGATTTTAGATAACTTTCAACTTTTCATTTCCTTCTTCAGGCCAATTGGCAACAGGAATTATATATGCACGCAAGTTGCGCTTTCTTCGAGTATCTAGGCCACGAGGGAGTAATTACAAACTTGAAATTTGATGAAGATTGAAAAAATGAATATCAAAAGCAACGGCGTAGTCAGGAGAGTTTTTATCTGCTCTATAAAATCCTACAAAATTTTCAGTAAAATTTTTATTTTTCGTGAAAAATTTGGCACTAATTGCTTGGGGGGGAAAAGCACTTCAAAGAATACTGGCTATTTTCGGGAAAAATTCCTGCTTCTTGAAGTCGAGAACTACCTTTTATTTTTACATGGCCCTTTCATTTTTTTATATTTGTACAGTCATAATCATTACGCGTTGATCAGTGTTACAATTTTAAATTAGACATCCGGAAAAACTATTTTTCTGGTTATTGTTCTTATATAAGAGAATATTTATATTTCTTACAATAAATTATTTAACAATAAAATTTGAATGTAATATACAATAAACTACAAAAAAATCAAATTTAACCTTTACAATCCGATGGTACATATGCTGTACCAAAATTTTTTTTGTCACTTGCTTCGGCTGCTGTACAACTGTTGTACCAAGTTAACTAGAGACAGTTCTTTCCCCCTTTTTTGCAGCAGACTCTTTTACAACTTTCCCTAACCCTTTTTACGATTTTGTTTCTATTGTCCGTAATTGGGTGGGGATATTTTTCATCAACGTTATCAGTCGTGTGCGAATTTCTTATCATAGGTAACCTTTAGGAACAACCAAGTTCAAAAAAATGTTTATCAAAATTCAGTTTAAAAGAATTTAGAATGAATTTAATAACATTTCTGATAGGAAAAATAAATCATAAAAATGCAGAAAAATAAAAAATGTAGACAAATGATAATAAATTTTCTCATTAGCCAATCGACGAAGAGAAAAGAAGGTGCACATATTGTTCGAAAAAGAATAAACAAAAAAGAACAATTATTATCTGTATACCATGCAATGTGGCTCTTTGTATTGACGAGAACTGTTTCGAAGAATATCATATAATTTACTTAAGAATTTCTTAACACATAAACCAATAAAAAACAAAAGACCAGAGTAAAAAATAAACAAGAAAAAGGCTCTTTTAAGAGCCAAAAATTTTAAAAAGTAGAACTCACTTTTTTACATTTTTAAAACAGACAATCCAAAGCATTGCTTACAAGATCTTTCAATTTTAGATATCAGTTTAGAAGCTCTTAATTTAATATTGTTTTAACGTACTTGCTCATGGAAAATATTTTGGTAATATGGTATAGCCGTCGCTTTCTTTTACGATTTCTTTTGTTTGAAAATGTTAATTTACGCAATACACGACTCTAAGTTATGATAATTTTTTTAATATTTAAAGTTAAAAGATTATTTGTTATTTTTTTTAAGGAACATTAAAACATTTCACAAAAATAGAATAAATTTCTAAATTTCTAGAATTATTTTAACATACAATTAATTATTTTATAATGCGTTATTAATATTTTCATAATATTTTTGTCATACTTAAGGGATATTAGCCTATAGTACTCCACATCCTTCATCAATCTATCTCATACTTAAGCAATGGATACAATAAAATCTTGTTTCAGAATAAGTTATTTTTAGCAATTTGCGTAGACTAAAAAATTACGAGGGAAAGTAATATTTCTAATACTTTTTAGTAATACATAATAGTTTCTAGTCAACGTGCCAATCATATACATAGTACTTTCTTAGTACTTCAAACTCTAGATAACATATTTTTTTATATTTAGAATATACTTAAAAGGAGACATGGGTGCATATTTAAAAATTCACAATACTTATAAAATCAAAATATGCATTTGAAAGTTTGCAAGTCATTCAATTAAAAATGGGAACCAGGAATTCAGAAAAAATTATTGTGATAGGATATGGAACCAAATATTGGGATCCTTCTTTCTCGAGCATGATTCTGGACTAAAAATCAGCAACCCTTACTATCTCCCCTTTGTAACTAGGAGAACTAACAATACCACACGTGGCTGGACTGGACTTCCTAGTGGGGGAAAGAAAAATTTTCCTCAATCCTGAAAGCGCCGAGGGGAAGGGATACTTTGACCTTGAATTAGCCGAATTCTAAAGGTTAAATAAAATAATTTAACTCACACTAATAGAAAATTAATTTCAAAATAACAATAATTTTTTGAGCAGCTTACTTAAAAACTATAATTAATTGTTGATAAATGAAGTATTTCATTTCCAGAAATACTATAATAAACATTCACTGTTAGAATTCATCCCATTTTAAGTATTATTTCGTTTCGCTTAATATAAACTGTTTAGATTCCTAATTATTAAAATTTTATGTTGTTGGTTAATTCTTAGGATTCTAGAACATTTATAATTTTAGGAATTGATGGAAATGAGCCATTAATTAAACTGCAAAATTTTATTCTTTTGAGTTGCATTAATTATTAAAACATGCAAGGCCATTTTTTTTATTCACTTAATGATACTGAAATTTTCACTTTGCCAATTAAATGAATCGAACTCTGATATGTTGCCACATTATTATAGTGACTGAGTATGATTGCCAATTATTACACAAAAATTAGGTACATGAAAAATTAGCCAGTTTATTTTAAAATTTAGAGGTTCCTTTTTGTACCTGATGCGAAATGTATGTTTCCATATCACATCTTTAAAATTATGGATAAATTACATTTGTTCAAAAGAGTAGGAAATTTATTTTATTCACATTAAAATTTGACTAAGAAAATGAAAATAAAGTTTTTAAGTTGATTGAATTCTATATCTTTACACTGAAACATTGAACATTCTTTTCTTCGTTTAAATTAGCGCAATATTTGGGAATTCGAATTTTAAATTTATTCATATTGCGTCGAATTTTTTTTAACTTGTAATTATTTTCTTTCTGTTAATTAATTAATTATTATTATTAGCAACTGAATATAAATAATAGTTCGTTTCTTCAATATACATAATTATCCTTATATAAAAATTGTTTCACAAATTTTTATTGAGTACAAAAAAGTCACTTCTGAGAACAAGTTTCGATTGAAATTAAATAAAATCTAAAGCAGGTGTCGGAAGTAACGTGAGCTTTGCAACTAATTCAAATTTTACTAAAGATATTTTTCCCACAATATAAATTTGTGCATTTTTGATTATTAATAAAATAAACTTATCTGATCATTAGTTACAATTAAAATTTATAAAATAAATTAGTACCTATTTTAATGATGTCTATACATTTAAGTTTTAAATTTCTTATGATTATGATATCTTCTCACATTTATTTAGTGAGTTAATTTCTGAATAATTAGTTCCAGATAAAATCTTTCAGTGTTCATAATTTTCTTTAAATATTATATATGATCTTATCAATCAGCATTTGTGAAACTATCTATTGCAAAATGTTAATATTCAGCTATATGCAGTTATTAAAAGAGCTTTATTTATAGTCGGACCCCTTTAAATCGCGACTCGCTAACTCGCGATTTTACTATGGTTCCCTTTTTATAAGATTTAGATGAATCTTTTTTTCCCCTTCTTTTTCTGATGACTTCAGGACTTCCAGTTAAGAAGAGACGCAAAAAACCTTTTTTCTTGTTTTGTATATCGTAGGAGGAACACGCCATGGAGTTCCAATTTACAATAGCAAACTTATGCTCCAAATGAGAGAAATTAGAAACATAAGAAAGAAATGTCAAGAGATGTTTGCTCACTCTAAAAAGGAGCTATAAAAAAGAAGTGCAGGAGTAAGAATCTTTCACGAAACCTGAATTAAAAGAAATAAACTCATAAAAGAGACGCAGGAGGAGAAACTTCAAAAAATATCTAAAAATTTACAAACAGAAACTTGAGTAAAAAAAAGTGGTTGTGAGGACGAAATAAGTCACTAATCTTGGAAGAAACGCGACAATGAAGTAAAACTAGGGGTGATACTTGGTTAGAAAACTATTGACAGATAATATGAAATAAACTGGCGGTGAGAAAAATTTGCAGTACGGATTCTTTGTCTATTCCTAAAGACTGAACAAACGCACGTATACTTAACTGACAGTCAGATCGAGCCAAATAACCGATTGTTTCGATATTGTCATCCCTTTTTGAAGTGGAAGGGCGACCCGGACGTGAATAATCTTCACCACCTTTCCAGTCATCGAGAAAACACTTAAGGCACTCAAAAACACATGCTCGCTATAAAAAGTAGTCGCCATACACTTCTTTCAATATATAAGTCAGTAGAGGTTTCTCCAAATTTCATGTTAAATTTCACAGCAATTCGTTGCTCTATTGCAATACTTATCATTTTCCAGGCAAAACAAAAATAAATCTAATGCGAACGAAGGTTACGGCTATACGGATTTGTTTACAGAAACGAGAAGCACTGCATTCGAAAGAGAAGGCTTAGCACTAAACGGCTGTCGGTCGCTGGCCCATGCGTACTTCTTAAAATGCGAAATTCAATTTTTGAAAAATTTAATATAGTAGTAAAAATCCAATTATCTAATAAAGAATATGAAGAAAATTCACAATCTCTTAATTTAATCATCAAAAATTATGAAAAGGCATTGTACAATGCAAAACACGAAAAGTAAGCGAAATTTTTATTTTTACGCAATATAGGAGTGTGTATTATTAAATTCGAGTACAAGCGCAACTTATTTGATCTAAAATGATGATAATGAACTTGGTGTAAAGTTTTAATCACGTACATAATTATTAGTACTCTTAACAGTATAGGAGACATCGAAACCGTAATTTTTATTTTTTGAACGAATCTTCTTTTATATATCTTTACGAATTACAATTTTAGAAATCGTTACGAAACAACAGCAAACGATATTGTAAAACATAAATAATACATTTTACATCACCAAACGATTTTTATACAATTTGAAACCACATTATACAACAAATCAACATTGCGGATGCAATGGTATATAATGCTACGAAAGGATATTATGAAAGATGACACTTCAGAAATAGTATAGCTAAAATAATCGCGATATTTTTTGTTTTTAAAAATTTCCTTGTTTGTATTTAATAACTGAGTTGAATGATAAAAAGCACGCCAATCAACGAGTTAGGAGTTCGCCTTGGAATGATATTCTTCAAGATACTTAATAAAGTTTGTCCAGATAAATAATATTTCGCGTAGCACATTTTATTATTTTTGTAAGAACTATTTCATTTTAATAGTATTTTTGAGTTCTAAGGAAGAACATATGAAATATATGTTAATTTTTGCAGCTTATTGTATTTTGCTTTAAATCTACATTATTTCATGTATAAATTGTAATATTTTTCTTTGAATGAATCAACCCAATCATCAAAGATAAACTTCACTTTTCACGAATTTGTTTGAATTTTTTTCTATGATAATTAATAGGAGCCGTAACACATATACACACAAACAAATTAAAAATATATCTTGGAAAAAAATTAATTCAATGTTTAATAACATTACCATTTCTTAAATCTATAAATAACTGAAATGGTTACACCCATAATATTTTTTAGCTACACTGATTTAATTAGTCACCTAAAAAAAAAAAAAAAAAAAAAAAAAAAAAGTAGTTTTATATAAAAATTATTTTAGCAAAATATTTTAAGCAAAATTATAAAAACTGATAATTTTTAAAATGAAATAATTTTTATACCTTCACGCGTTAATATTTTTCGGAGTTTAAATTTAGTTAATTTGAATAACACGATTTAAATATTTTAGACAACATTTCGTCCCGATTAAATCGGCTCTTTTGTTTTTTCTTTATGTAACAAAACCGATTAAAGTTTATGATTGTTTTCAAAACTATCCATTTCATTCATAATAAATATAAACTCATAATTATAAAAACAAATCTTCATTTCTGCTTAAATCATTCCCCTGGAAGTGTGGTATAAAACAACTCGGAAAAAGCCAATAGAGTAACAGCGTTTTTCTCATATTTTAATTCTGAAAAGGAGAGTAAAAAGTAGTTCATTCACAGCGGGGACGTTCAAAAGTTCGAAATGCAAAAAGAGGGTGGGGGTGAAAATGTTCTGTCGGCGAGCGCTATCGATTCCCTCGGCTCTCTGTGGGCAGGGAGGGGGCACCATGGGGGAACGAGAGAGAGGGAGGAGTCACTGGATACCGGGGGAGGGGTAAGCAGACGGTAATCTGTGGCAGCCGGTTTGACAGTCGCGAAGACAGGCGTGGTGTTACGGTCCCGGCGGAGGGATACACGCCGGTGAACCACACAGGGGAGTGGTGGTTTAGAGGGAAAAGTCACGTGGTCTACCTCCCCCCCCCTGTTCCATACACAACACATACCGCCTCTTCGCGTTCATTCTCTTTTATACTTCCTTTCGTCAGTTCTGAGCCAGCGATAGAGAAGGACAGTCGCGTTGTTGAAAACTTCCTGCCAGCCACAAACTTTCCAACTGTCTTGCGGCTAACTTTTAATTCATTCGCAACGCTGCGGCGAATAACAATCTGCCTTACGGTGTGACTGCTGTAGGTTTCACTTCATTTTAATGAAGCAGTCCTGACTGTTCCCTGTCTCATGAAAAATACATGTATCTATGCACGTGCTTTTGATTGTTGTATGATACCGGAGACATCGGGTACATACACGTGATCGGTCAGTAAATTTTTGAACTATTTAGAATGAATGTAATTCTTAGGAATCCTCTTTGACTGTTGATATTTCGAAAAGACTTCAGGAACCGTGTTTTCGCAAGAAAAATTATTTTTTGTTATTCTCAATTAATTTAAAGCGAACTCTTAAGCGTTTGGTAACTTTTACCAACAAGCATCAAACAAGACTTGCGCAACCATCAACATTCTGTTGATGGCCGCTGTGTGTTCCACAAAGAACTTTGAGACGTTTCCAAAGAATCTCTTCAGATAACGGTACAACAATAGGTGAAAACATGCATCTTCCAGCAGATACTGTAAATGGGTCTCCCGTGACCACCACGGCTAGTCCAGAAAGGTCTAGCGGCAATGACTATATGTTACCTGCCGAACGTTTTTTGAATGAAGTGATGGCAGAACATTCGAATGAAATGGTAAGAACTGGAAGTCCATGTTTTGTGTGTTCCGCTTTGCCTAACCACTGGAGATCCAACAAGACGCTGCCTGTTGCCTTCAAAGTAGTCTGCTTGGGAGAAATAGCCGATGGGACCGTGGTCAATATCAAGGCCGGAAACGACGAGAACTTCAGTGCTGAACTAAGGAATGCGACAGCAGTCATGAAAAATCAAGTGGCAAAGTTTAATGATCTGCGATTCGTCGGAAGAAGTGGGCGAGGTAAGTGGAACATGTTTTGTGACAACAGTTACTCTGATAATCATCAGCATTAATTTGTCTGAATGTTAGGCATATACTGTCAAGAATGAACAAGTCCAAAACGATTTCGAAAAATTTAATAAATATTCAAATTTCTTTAGAACTGCATAATATAATTTTAACATCGTAAATTAAAGCAGAGGAAGAAAAAAAATAAGGGAAACACACTTTTAACACAGAAATAAATTTACTGATTTTAGCATAAATAAGAAGTAAGCACCTTGCTCTTTGTACGTTAATTTAATCAGAGTACATTCATATTGGGACATTTTTTCTCTGAAAAAAAAAAAATATTTTTCGGAGTCCGATTCTCTGATATTAATCGAATTTGAATAAAATAGAAAAATTTTCAGTTCAAAAAAGTTATTTGGTAGGTTTGAAACAAATGAATCCACTAAGTTTTTTTTTAGAATAAAGAAAAACGAATAGTAAAATATGCTGGATAGAATTAGAAATTTTTCTGATCAAAATATGCAAAAATATTATCATTCGCACAAGGCTACTCAGATAAGCTTAAGAAATATGAACAGATTCAACTTTTGCTATAAAAAATAGCAACTGAAAATAACTAGGGTATTTGTTTTAATAAATGATAATAGATGAACATAAAAATTTCTTATTTGGTGTAATATAGGTTTCGCGCGAATTAAAGTACTGGAGTTTTTTTTTTTAGCCAGTTTGCTCTAGGGCAGAAAAGAGTACTAAATAAAATAACAGGTAATATTAATTTTTTAAAAATATGCGGAAAATATGGACTAAGGCATAGTAAAAAAGAGATCGATAAACTGATGCAAATAGTTATTTTACCAATAACATTAATTTTATATATCGAAATGTTTAGCAAATAATATAGTTTATTTTATTTTTACTTAAAGTATGGATACATTTAAGATACAGCTTAAAGTATTTTAAACATAAATATTAAATGAACTGAAACATTTTTATTGAAGAGAGTTTCTAAAAAATCTTTTTGACACTTAATTGGTACTTATTTTACTAATTATAAGATATTCGGAGGTTACAAAGGAGTTGCAACATTCATTTCAATGAAATCTTTTAAAGTGTAATTTTTTAATTCTTATTGCTTTGTGTTTGTTTATGGAATTTTAAAACACGAATTCAACTATCCAGATCATTGTGTCAGACACGAAAAATTGTACATCAAATCTTTCGCGTAAACTTAATATAAGTTATATCATTTCCCCCAATCATTAAAAACCAATTGCGATGTTCACTAAATATATTCTTAAAATTTGTAATCAGTGTTGTATTTTGACAACTTCTTGCTCACATTGTTAATCTATAATTTGTTTTGAACTGTTTAGAGAAATAGCTCAAACCCTTTGTCAAACAAAGTATAAATTTAAGAAAATGTCCAATTAAAAAAAAAAAGGAACGATCATTTTAAAATCTTTCCGGCATTTGCAGTAAGGTTTATGGACTGAAAATTTATATATATATATATATATATATACATACATGTGTGTTGTGTAACAAGAATTCTTCAAAAAGCAATCTCTGATTTTTGATGAAATATACACATGTGCAAAATATATCTAGCAATATATACACACAAAAAACGAGAAGGAAATTTCTGCAGCAAGACTTGATGCATTTCAGATCGTATATATAATCATAACACCAATTGAAGTGCACTATTTTTTTGATATACGATACATAAATATACAATATAATTATTATATATTTAAATGCTATCGGTACATCTCTAAAAAAATTTCTTCGTAATATACAATAGACGAATCCTATTAATTAATAACAGCTACTTATTTTGGAATTCAAGTTAATTTTCAGTTTGCTAGAAATCATTTAAAAAAAAAAAAAAAAAACTGGCTTTATTCTGATTAAATTCTTTCCCGCTACATAATATTCTATTGTAAAGGATATTAGGACCATTTATACTGATAGATATCCTTTCTGATCCAGATTAAATAATTTATTTAGCTCTTTGTTAACTTAGGGAAATTAGTATAAGACTTAAAAGTTCTTACTAAATGTAAACATTCTATTTATTAAAAACGTGAAAAAACTTCGAAGCTGTAAAATTAGCGCATTAGAAATTTTGAGCAATTTGTTTTTCTTTGCTTGTATCACGAAAATCCCCCCTCAATATTTAATAATATTTTATTAATTTGTTACGAGCTAAAATGCTTACTATTATTAATTTATTTATTTTGAATATAATATAGGAATAATTACTAGTTATGACAAAAGAGTGATTTTGAGTGGAAACCTTGCCGGCGTATTGAGTTCTGATGTCACACACAAATAAGAAAATCCCTCCATCTCTCTCGTTTCAAAATACTTTAATTTAATATATTTAACTTAAAAGTATTTGTTCAGCATTTATCATGTTTTAACATTTCTGAAAATCTTTTTCCGTTACATTTTTTATATTATAAGACAAGACACTTTTCACCCACTATTAACAGAAACATTAGCTTCGTAACACTGATAGAAACAATATTCAATTGTTATGCAAAAAGCAAAGCTGTAAAAATATTTCAATTATTTATCAAAGCATAAACACACAAAGTAAACATATACAAAAATATAATTGTTTATTTGAAGGATTAGCCGTTTCTAAACAACATTAAATATTATGAAACTTTCTCTAGAATGAAGTCTCTCTGATAAGAATAAAGAACAATGGTAGATTTGTTCATTGGTCATGTTGGTCAGTTTAACTCATCAATCAGTTGATTTTTAGTTTAATTTACAGAAAAATAATAATTTTCGAAATATTTTAAAACACCCCTGAAAATGCAAAGGTTAAGTGAAATATGAAATGTCAATATTCATAAAGTAATAATAAGATGACTGTCCTTATTGTTTTATTAATGCTGTTTGAACTTGCATCACAAAATTTATGTAATTTAGATACCAAAAATTTTCAATAATGACAATATAACGAAAAAAAAAGAAAAGCTTCTCTAAATAAGAATGAAAAATTGTTCTTCCGCTTAAAAAAATAAAATAATTTTTATTTGTTATTGTGCCTTTTCAATTTTCCCTAGAGATTTTGAATCTTGTTTAATCAAAACTGCGTATAGGTGATAGCATAACTCCTTTATAACAATTACGAATTGAAAATTAGCGTTATGATCATTAAAATGTTAGTCTCTTGGTATAGTACTTATATTTCTTAAAATTTTGTCATTTTTATTCACTTTTAGGCTCGTAAATGTTTTATTGTTTTACCCAAGCAAAGATTTCCGTTTCTCATTGTCTGATAAAAAAAAATCAATGTCGTCATCGTCAACATCATTTCTTGCCACACCAAGCTGGTGCATGAGGACGCAACAGCTGCATACCAGTCAATCCTATGTAACGTTGCCTCCCGGGCACTTCCCCGAATCGGTCATCCCAAATGAATTCCTTTCCTCTATAGCAACACGGCGTCATGTGGCCCTTGGTATTCTTCTCTTTCTCTTTCCACCTGGGGTCAAAAGTCAGCGCAGTTATAAATAATATGAATATTAAGAGCATAATTATTGGATAAAATACTAAATTTGATAATCGCCGTTCTCTTAGGATAAACCACGGATTAGAATTACAGGTAATTGAAAAGTAGAATGATCCATGTAATAAAAACTTCATTTAGTTCGATCGGATTCTTAATTTTTTATACAGTTATTCTCATAAGCAAATTACAGTTAAAAACCTATCAATGAATAAATTGCTTATGATTTTTTAATAAATAAGGATCCCCTTTCTCAGTCATATTCAAAAAACGATATTATTAATATTATAAACTGAAACGATATTAAAAACTAATATTATTAACTGAAATAAAAGTTTCTGCAATTTATAGAAAACACATGACAATATTTTGATTTTATTCAACAAGTACAAGTTGTTTAATATAGAGAACTGGTAAAATGAAAGATGATTAAATGATTAAGTGGTAGGAATTAATGAATTTGTGTGTGTGTGTGTTTGTGGACCCTATTTAAAACGTAAATGAAATTCAAGAGTAATTAATGGCATTGAAATCCATAACATTTTGAAATAAAAATCAATTATACTGCATTGAAAAACATTTCAAGGATTGAAAAATATTGATAATAGGAATTATTGACAAAATGGAATCTCGTTTCACCACTGAATCCATATTGTCGGTCAAAACCTAAAAAGATCTTCCTCATTGTAAGATAAATAATTACTATATTGAGTAATAAATATTCTAAGATCCGCCCAAAATGTTTAACCAGTTCGTTCCAATCTTGGAATAATCATATTTCAAAAAAAAAAAAAAAAAAAAAAAAACCCGAAAGAGAGGGATATTTTCTCAACAAAATATAAAAATACCTTAATTTTTCTTGTAGACTCTAAACAGTAGACTTCTAACCTGAATTCCGAGTAAGATAGACGCATTTATCTAATCTCTATATCATTCGATAGAGCTTAACCAGTTTATTCAAGTATTTGAATAATCATATTTCAAAATAAATGAACTACATATGGAGCAGTTATCTTAACTCTGCTCAACTAAATATTCTGATAAGATTATTTAACTTATCCTGTAGACTCTAAGCAATAGATTTCTAAACAGAGTTCCGAGTCAGGTCGCTCACCTTACAGTCGCTCTAATCTCTGCAGTGTTCCTTCCTCTAGATCTCTTCCAAATACTCCTCGTTTACTGCATTTCTTTTTGTATAGTAAGTTTCATTTACATATATTACGGTTCTTTCACAAGGGGAGATTCTTATATCAAATATCCTAGTAAAACAAGGATCTCCACAAATTTTGTCAACTCACGGAACTTTTAAGGACTACAGTATTTTTCTCAGGAAAACCCATATCACCCTTAGAAAAATATGTCTCAAAGTAATACTTAAAGTACATTAAATATTATTAGTACTGTATGTAAAAACAATTAATGTAATTTACTCATTAATAACATTTATTCATATTCCTGGTGTCACCTATGCTTGCATTACATTTGATGACTGGGATGCGCATGCATTTTTTACATCAACTGTCTAGCCGTATTGATGTTATCTGCAGTTGCATTTCATATTCTGCTTTTAATTCGTTTCTTTATTCTGCTTTGGTTTCTACATAAATTAATAAAGATTTTTTTCTTGGAGCACACAACGGTAGCTCGCCCTTTTTATAATTGCCGTCATATAAATTCCTCAACGAACGGGAACCAATTTTGCATACACATCGACTGAACAATTCGGAGGCTACATTTCCACGTACATCACTGCTAACGTCGTATTACGGATGTCGGCTACCCACGCTCGAAGCTTCTGATTAATTTTCAAAGATAACTAAATGTATATATACATTTTTTGTTTATAAATATTAGTCAATTAGAGTTGCATTTTTTTTTTCGAATTTTTATTTTGAATTGAGGACCCCAGGGGCTTGGATCGCTGAACTCTGGGAACAAAGTTGAAGGCCATTGTAGGAAATCAACTCCCGAGACCAGTTAAAGAGAAATGCGCGTGAAAACTCGTAGCAAGCAGAAATGTCTTTCTGATTGCTACGTTTTGGCTTCTTTTAATTATGAAAACAGAAATCGTGAGAAATTTAATAATAAAATTTTATTTACCTGGACACGCAAGATTTACATGATACAGCTAATGCTAAATACAGTGTGTATTCAGATTTTGCAAGAAGGTAGCCCGCTCTCTGTCTTCCTTTTCTATCTTCGTTAGAAATCTGGTTTTTTTTTTTATTTATTTGTGAGTTAACCATTAATAGCAGAATACCATTTCTCCTTATTCTTAGGAAGAAATTGTTATTTTCTAAGGGGGAAATTATTATCGAATAAATGAAACGTTCTCCTTGTTTCGTTTGTATTTGCAGAAAATAATGCCCTTTTGACACAAATCAAAATACCAAATTCCAACTGCGTGGAAACATTTTGCATGAAGAAATAGGCCATCGTTGTTTGGGAGCTCATTTCATGTACAAAAAAATAAGCAGAACTACTGTATCATAATCTCCAATACAAATCGCTCATTTCATCGGTCATAGATAAAACGGGATTAAATACCTTCTGAATGCTACTAATATTCCTTTTTCCTTGGGTAAAAGGGGACGATCTAAAAACTCTTCGGAAATTATTCGTATACTTTATTTCTGTAATGGATCCTCAAATGTAATATGAGCAATTATTTGTAAGTTTAACGTCATTTTGGTGGCGTAAGTATATATATCATTATACTCATAATAAACTATTTGAAATATGAAAACAACATTAGTATAATTATTTTTAGCGTTCTTAACTTAAAACGAGGTTAATTTAATAAAATTAGTTTTAATTTAGTGTATGTGCTTTCTTTATGAGTAATTAAATTATAAGGAAAATTAATTTCATTAATATGAACGATATATCTACCGACGAAAAAATCTAATAAGGCACATACTGTTAAAATTAGAAAATAATGGAATTTTTATAAATAACAAAAATTGTGCTCCCGTCAAAATTAATTTGGAGTTTTTGAACTCCAAATAAAGTTTTATTTTTATTTTGAATACCAAGTTATTCTATGGACAGCAAATAGGATAGATAAAATAAATAAATGTAAGTTAAAATAAAGTTAAATACAAAACAACGAAACAATTATAAAGTTTTTTCCATAGCGAAAAACTGATATAAATTTATCTAATTGAGATAAATATCACTCACGGGGGGAAAAATATTGCTTCTATGAAAATTATGTTAATATGTTTATGCCAAGACGATCTTAAGCAGGATTTATAAAATGAATTACGTTCTAACAGATTTCTCTTTGTAAAACCAAATCCGCTTTGAGACGTCAAACCTTTTCGCGGTGTTAATCCATTTTCTCAAACTTGGATTAAGTAATGAAATATTAAAAGTAGTTTTAAAATGGACACTTGGGATAAATCAATTAACTTTCTGGAAAGATGATCTCGTAGCTTCCCAATAGACATTTCGCTAATGAAAAGCAAGAATATTAATTTATTAGTGATTTTTTTAAAAAAACGTTTTGTCTTAAATATCAGCATTACGTGAATTTTTTTAATCAAGCAATAAGAATTCAGATTGGATTAGTGAGAACTTCTACGGTGATTTACGGAGTTGGAGGAAATATGCGAAGAAATATATTTATACAAACTGTTTATGTTTATTTCGGAACAAACTATTTATATTTATTTAAAAATGTATACAAGATGGAAATAATAGGAATGTTTTTTTTAAAGTACTTTTATTGAAGAAGTTTAGGTCGTGAGGTAAGTTTTTCAAGTTGCAAAGTATGAAAAATTGTTTCGATTGTTTATTGATTTATACATAAATAAATGGATAAAAGCAAACGTGATCAGGTTTGAAGTTTGTAAAGGGTTCGCAAAATGAAAATTTTATAAAAACACTGTAATACTTACTGCTCGTTGCTGAAGTATAGCACATGAAGCGCATCATTGTACGTCAAGCATGTTAACCCCTCTCGAGCAGACCTCAGCCAAATAAACATGTTTTAAGTTTGAATAGGCAGCAAATAAGTTATTTAAAAAGGTCAAATACTATTATATTGACCATTGTCCAATAGGAAGATAGGTCATATCAATTGGTTGAAGTTAAGGCGATTTGTTTTTTATTTGAATCGAAAGCTACCTTTTTTAAAAGGAAGGAAATAAGGAAATTTCGTTAAAATGTTTACTGCGCATACATATATATTTTCTAGGCTGAAAAATATAAATATATTATAAAAAATACATACATTGGATGCGAGTTGGTATGATTTAATTTGCACATGCTCTCACTTCATAAATGAAATAATTTTAGCAGAATCATTTTCCTCATTTATATTAAGTACATGTTTTTAAATTTTTTTGGAAAAATTGTTATGTTGCTCGAGAATCTAATGAAATATAAAGTTATTTAAATTGCGTAGTTTTTTTTAAACTTTAATTATGATTCATTCGCCTAATGAATACTCTGTTTATTGATAAGTTTAATCAAAATTTCTTTGGCGTGAATTTCAATAGAATTACGTGATATCAATTGTGTGAGCTCCTACCTTTACTAATTTTTGATGTATGTGTAAATGTAAGTGTAACTTTTCCTCATAGGCTCTTCTTTATCTCCCCCTCTCTCTTTAAGTCCTGTGATAAGCTTTGATTAAAACTGAATTATATATAAAAAGTATTCAGAGTAAATCTTCTCTTCTCTTTGATCAGTGAAAAAAAAATCATTACTTAAATTACGATATTTAGAAAGGGGAGAAATGGAAGTTATTTTCCTCACATTATTAACTTGCGTTGCAGTGTTCGTTCGGTTTTGCGGGCAGTTCGCCCAGCCTGCCCTTTCGTTCTCCGTATACCTTCTTATTTAAATGTTAATTTTAACGTTTTTTCTTATAGGTTTTAACGAAAATGTATTTCCTGAGAGAAAAATTATAATTGCATTAAGGAAGGGTCCCTCTTAAGAAATACCCCTCCCCTTTTTGAAGTGTCATTGATCATTAAGCAAAGGTTTCTACATTTAAAACAAAATGCCTCTACACCCCAGAAATTACTGGCTCTCTCATTTTCACTCATTTACTTTTTTTTTTTAAATTTAAAATGAGCCCTGCAAAAAATATTCGCAAAATGCAATAGTCTCTACTTATTTTCAAAAGGATAAGAGACTATAACTTGGTTTTAATATAATAATTTTTATTGGATGGTTCCTTTTACTATTTAAAACCTAATTAGAAAATGATGTTTCGTGAAAGAGGATCTATTCAAGTGTTTTAATGTTTGACAGCTAGCTGTCAATTATTTTTTTTTTTAAACTTTTGATTAGTTCGAGTTGTATAGACATTTGCAAACTGACATGTTCTTGAGTTTGTCTTAGCTGTTGTTTTTTTATTAGGGTGACGACATTTAATTGCACGTTATAAGCTTGATAAAAGAAAAACTTATAAATTATCTCGTTTCATTCAATGATAAATCAATTTTTTTTATTTATTTTGTGTCATTTTTTTTCCATTTTTTATTTGATGCAGTATTGCTAATGTTTTTCTTCAAATTTAGTTATCATTTTTTTAAAAGAACGAGGTTATTACAGAGAAAAACGGGATAAGCTATACGAAATATTTTTTATGAATTTTCGCTCTATTAGAATATTTATTTATTTTTATAATGCATTCAAACGAATCCATTAGCGCACGCTTATTGCTTTCTTACAATTAATTTTTTAAAAGTGGTTAGACTTGTAACGAATTTTCACGCGCATTTCCTTTGAAATGAACTTTGGGGCTACTTTGCTGTTAATATGTAATATGTGTTATTTGAATATGTGTTATTTGAATTGAGAACCTTGCCTTGTGAAGGAACCGTGATTTATGTAAATCATCTTTACTAGATAAGAAGTGTAGTGAATGAGACAGAGAGATTGGAGGTAATAGAGACAGGTCATGTGAAAGATAAGGGGATTAAGGAGATTAATGAGTACACTATTTAGGTACGATTAAGTGTGAGGTGATATTATAAGAGTGTATGAGTATGAGAGTATTCGGATTCTGTTACCAGAAGTCGATTGGGCTCGGATCTAATTTATTTAATCCTTCATTTTATGTTTCAAGATTCTAAATTGTAATCTTCAGTCATTAATAAATTATTCTGATATTATTTATTCAAGATCGAATACATTGCTTGAATATTTTTTAGAACAGATTTTATTGAGGAATTGTGTCTCTTAATATTAATAACAATGCCAGTTCAATACAGACTTTGCAAAAAGCTATTGATCCTTCTCATTCGACAATAATAAGTAAAATCTCAATTTATCTCATTATGAATAATATTAACAAAATTGCAATACATTATTAATAGTTATAAATAAAGTTTACTATAGTTTTTACTGCGTTAATATGAAAATAACTCAAAATAAAAAAAAAAAGTTTTAAACTAGTATATTTTAAAGTGAAAAGGAAGAAACATACTATTTCTCTCTGACATTTAATTAAAAATTTGCTTTTTTTTTTTCATAGGCAAAACTTTTCCAAACTTTCGTAGAATTTTACAAGATATTCACTTTTTCGTCATCTTTGATGAAACATAAAGATGCAACGAAACTAAATACAACTGAAAATTAATGGAAAACCCTTTCAACTTCATTTTATTTAAATGAAATAATTTTTCTTCTGATTAAATCTGTATCTTTCATTAATATTTTTATACCGATACTTTGAAAGAACACGATGAAAAAAAAATGTTTATAATTTATGAAATCTGGAAGAGGGAAAAAAAATTGAACTGCAGACTTCAAAATTAAGTTATTTGAGATGATTTTGCATTTCAATTCAAACTTTCCTCTCGCGTTTTATAGCCAGGACAGTAATCTCCGCCCCCCCTCCACACACACAATGGTAGCAAAACGAATTCAATTTCGTTTTTGAATATTGCCCGAAACTTATTCGTTCCGTTCTTAATTTAAAATAAAGTCTGCGTAGAAAAAACTAATAGAATCAATGATTCTACCTCATGATATGAGATAGACAAAAAAAGGAGGGGGAAAAAACACGAAAAGCTCGCCTTATTCAGTGCAATCTTACTAACAGACCGAAAAAGAAAGTAATGTTATTAAATATCTAATTTGTAGATAAAATAGAGGAATGGGAAAGAACATCAACTGAAAGAGAAAAGTCTTTCATACGATGCCAGATATTAATTGCATTAAACTTTCCATTATTAATGTTCTAACTGAAGCGCACTGATCCAGAAATAAGGTGATTTTGTTTCTTGACTTCTTTTTCTCATTATTCTTTTTCGTTCTTTTATTCTTCTACAACTTGAATGCTAAGAAATAAAGATTCTGCTTAAGAATTCAGCAACATAAGTAAAAGTAGATGGCGGGAATAGTACAATAAGAGGTTTTTCAGTCCAGTATATATCCGTGGGCAGGGATTCAAATAAATACAGAGAAGCGATCAACCGAACTTTGGATACAAATTCAATTACATGCAAAAGCCAGCGATGCCCAATGCCTTTCCCACTGCCCCGAGGGATTGCCGGTAAACGTTGTCGCGTAATTGAATTATAATTCTGTGCCGTTTACACGGGAGCAGCAGTCGCGCTGCTCAACTCTACTCTGCGGAATACGCAGCGTTCTCCAGTGTTTAGCTTAAAAATCAGCGAAGCTTTCTCTTCTACAGAACAAAAGTGAATTAGCATGACGAGGGGAGCTTGTTTTTCTTTTTTTAGTTTACTTTTTTTCCCTTTCATTTACTTTATCTTGTGTCTCCCCTTTTCGTGAAAAGAAAGTTTGCTTTTTGTATTTGAATGGTTGTTTTCGTTTTCCGTTTTCTTATCCGAGTCTTATTGAGACGCAAAGTGTGGTTGATAAAGCAGAATTGCCCAACTTTTTCGCTCTCCCCCTTACTTCGAACACTTCTGCCTTTTTCTGCGAATGACGAGAGCGAAAAGAATTTTATTTGGGCGTGTGCAACTTCTGGTCCAAAGTTTTCGACTGAGTTACTCAAATTACATAGAATGAACTATTTTTTTGTTTTTGTTTTGTGTTTTTAAGGGGAGAAAAACCAGAACGGTAGATGAATAGAATCGATATTTTTTGTTCTGTTACTTTGAATGAAACAATAAAAAAATGGATGCAAAAACTTGTAAGAATTTTAAATTAATATTGGAATGCGCGACGAATTTTCTTAGTATGCTATGAAATGAAATGTGTCAGGATTAAAATATTCCTTCTCTTTTAATAAAAATGAAGTTTAGTAATGCCAATACGAAAGTCCCTTGTCTACGAATTTTATTATGCTTCTGTAGGTACAAATTTATCCTTTTATTTATCACTGTCTATAATATTCTGCGATATAATTTCCTTTTTTAAATACTGTAAATAACATTTATTATTCACAGTGATTTTCAACTTTCATTTGCCTTGAATTACTTGACTTACTTTTTTGTTTGTCACAATATAATATATATATTTGAAAAAGTGTTTTATTTAAATCAATCTTCCTTTGAATATTCAAAATAAAATTATATGCATCAAATGAAATTACATACAAAGAATTCATTATAAAGGATTCATTTGTGTGCATTGCTGGGAAGTGTATACATTCTAATTATGAGATCTAACTATCCTAACTACGATCTATAAAGTGCAGCTAAGAATTTAATATCAACTAAGATTTTACTAAAATGACACCAATGTTCTTTTAATTCATAATACAACACTGCTCATACTATTTTTAGATGTATGAATTGTATATCTTATCTGTGATGTATAATGAATTAATATAAACAATTTTACCAATTTTGATCCATAACTTAACCGGACGTTTGAAGTATTATTTCGCAGAACTTGAAATTGAAATGATATAAATTCCTTACATATATACACATACAAACACTTCTCAATAAAACTTGGACACTATTCCAATCTGAATCACTACTATTGCAACCTGTTCTCGAAATTTCCAACTCTCATGTACTCGCACTAAATAACATAATTAGGACCACTGACAACAATGTTCTTAAATTTATGTTCAGATTCATTGTAACCTTTTCAAAAGCTCTGGTGACGTTGTGCTGGAGCCTTTCTTTTGAATCAGAAGTTGAAAAATAGCTGTCAATATCTTATCTATTCAGAAAGGCGAAATCAAAGGATTACCGAAAAGGGAATGGATGTCAAGGTAATAGCTCCTTCAGGGCAAAAGGGTAGATTAGGACTATGTCCGGAAACCCGCTGAAAAGCTCCGAGACAAGGTTACTTAAAATGTTTGGGTTCAAAGGTTTTGAAATTTTTGGGCATCAATTAAAATTATCCATATTGATACACCAAATAATACCGAATTGCAAAACATTTTATAGCAGCATTCGTTTTAAATTTTAAAAGAAAATAAGATAGTTCATTAGAAATGTTTTTTACAAAGGCAATAGGAGAGTTCGTTGTAGAACTTTTTAGACAGTTAGTTCGTCGATTGCCAGTACATCAGAATTAACAAATACAAAAATATACAGTCAAATATTATTCCAGAAATACAAATTTCTCTGAAAGAGAAACATTTCTGATTGATTTTAGCTCATATAACCGTGAAAAACCCTCGACAAGCGAGAAACGTCAATGGGATAGAATTATATAAAGTTAGTGTATCTATGAGAAACTAACATATCCAAGAATGGGAGGAGCGATAGCATCAGGTAAACCGGAAATAGAGAGAATCACCGTGTTTTATAATAATACAAAAATACTAAGAGAACATTTAGATTATAAATATACTAAGCGGCTGTCGTATTGATGTGACTGAATGGAATACAGGACGATAATGTGTATTCCAAAAAGCAAAGTTTTCTATAAAATCTGCCTTATAGTGAACAGAATAATGAAAAGGAATTATTCTTTAATTTTAGTTTTTAATTTAATTTCAGACTAGATAAATGAGCTGCATAAAATTAATAGTCATTCATTGATTATTACTCACTAAAGATTATAGCGACATTTGAAATTCTTCTTATGATAGGCTCACGGAATAAAAATTTTAAATTTTCTTAACAAGAATTTAATTTTTTCTTGTTATTTCATTGTAATGACGCCTTATTTGGGAAGTCTCTATTATTAACCCTTTTCAGATTTATGGATAGCTTGAATGAAGTTATATAGAATCAAAACGGAATCTTTAAAGCAATGGGGTTAAAAACAAACTATCCATTTTTTTTAAAAGAAAAATAACATTTGTTTTTCAAATGCAGAAATGTTTTACAAACTTTATTAAATGTTTCTTGTTAAGAACAAAAGGGGAAGTTAGAAAAAAAAAAGTTATTAATCATTAGATTTAAAAAAACAACAACAACCATGTTCAGTAGTTTTTCATCAATGTCAAATAACACCCATACATTGAAAAGTGTCCCAATTATTTTCTTCTTCTATCGTTGCTTTGGAATCGAAATCAAGTAAAGGACAGATATAATCTCATTTGTACTTCGAACGAGCAAAGGAAAAAAAAAGTTATTGAACTTCTGAGGTTAGCCCGATCAAGGGTGAGAAAATACCAATATCACAACTCAGACGACCGACTTTTCAGCGGATGGGAAAAGGAAATGTGTGTGTATACACACTGCTTTTTAGAACCGTTGGGGTAGCCGCAGGAATTTTGTTTCCTTTCATCCGGTCTTACACTATGAGATAATCCCCACTTTTCTCCTTTATCAATTGATTGATTCTAAATAAGGTTAACAGTTTTGTGATATTCATTTTTGTGGTTTCGTTTCGATCATTTTCGATTGCGAATCATGTTTCAAATACAGACGAATTCTGAAAGAATAAACAGTGGCTCTAGCACAAAGACATAACAGATGTGCAAGGATTACCTACAAAGTTAAGTTGTGGTAGAATTAAAACTCGAGTTTTATCTCGCAAAAAATTTTCTAGTCTGTCCCGATGATTTGTCATTAAGTTTCCTTAAAAAATCTTAGATATGCATAATTTGTTCGTTTTGCATTGTAACTGATTTAAGAAAACATACATTTTCTTGTTGAAGCATTATGATTATGATTGATGACGTGTATATATATATATATATATATATATATATACATATATATATATATATACATGTTCGAAGATTATAATTAAACTTCTTTATAAAATGTTAAATATTTTGAAATAATACTGCACATCAATCCAAGTACAATACAAAAAGGAAAGTATTATCAATAAATCATTGAGGGAAAAAATGAAATTTCAGATTTTAATAAGATTTGTGATTTAAAAATGTTTGATACTTCTAATACAAGCCCATGTTTAACACGCTAAAATATTTAACTGTACAAATGCTTTTGAACGAGTATTAACTCACGATATCTCCTACAAATTTAATTAAAAAAAATTTTGGAAATTTTGAATGCTTTTCGATGAAATTCACTCATCGAATAAAATGAAATTATCAGCAATTCCACATGGCTGAAATTTAATTGGATATGCTCGGTTCGATATATTTTCTGCAGTGTTTTTTGGTGTGAGGCAATAAAATTGTTTGGAGCATTAGAGAAATATTGCTTCAAACGATTTGTCATAGTAAGGCAACAAAAACAAAGGAAATTGCTTTCTACTTCTTTCAAAATAATACGAAAATTCAAACCCACTACTAAGGCAATAAAGCATTATATTTCAATAAATGTAGCAAATGAAAATAAGATTTTAAACTCTCTTTCTCTTAAATCTTTCTAAGCTCATGTCATTTTCTTAATTTTAATATGTATTGCTCGTCTAAATTTTTAGAATTTTTCTTAACCATCAAGATTTACTTTTATTCCTGGGTAAGTGTAGATTCCGATGGTCAGTCTCACCCAATATTTTTACCAGTTAGAACGGAGATAAAGCATGAGAGGTCAAAGAAACCGAAATCCCCTTTTTCCGCTACAGTCAAGACGATAAAATCGTTTCTGAATATATAGAGAATTCTCACTCACCCATAAAAGGTACAAGTTAGGTTTTGTTCGTTGACAGACATGTCGCCTTTGATCCTCCTTTGAGTACTATTTCTGTCTTTTCTTCCCTTTTTTCAAAAATTTCTAGTTTACTGTCGGGCTCATTGATTAAGTAATGTTCGTACTGGGCGTGGAAGTAAATTAGAGGGGTTCGGTTCGCCGTATCAGTCCAATCCCTTTGTTCAATTTTCCCTGACGCCGCAAGTCGAGCGGCTTCGTGTTTCTTTTTCCGTACTATCTTGCACCCTGGAGCGACAAGTCTGTCGCCCTTCAAAAGACAACCCTTAAAAACATTTTAACTACTTTGTCCGACCTTTTGCGGTTTATCAAGGCTCTACTTCTCTTCTGTGGTGTTATCAAGGAAATCCGTCAAGATGTCCACACTGACACATTGAATTGCTTCTAATGGACGAGCGGGTCATTTGATGTCTTTATATCAACACCACTCGTGATATATGAGGGTAGGACTTATTCTTTGTTAACCAGAAGTTAGCATTTTTCTGATATCTCGCACAATAGCTGTTACAACGAAACGTTGTGAAAGGAATAAATGGACTAATGCCCGCGAATTAAAGGAACTTCTACTCATATTTATCGTAACTTTTTATGTGAATTTTATTGGAGGCAGATAAGTTTGAATCCCCTTTTTCAAAAAGGAACATGACGAGATTATTTTAAGTGCGTAAGTAGCATGAAGAGAATAAGAAGTTTTTATGCTACTTTTTTTTTCTTCAAATGATATGTCTGTATCTAGTATTAAATATAAATAATATCTGAATTCGGAACAGTTTACTGAAACTATAAAAATATTCAACATTATAATACAGATATATGTTTTAAGGTATGTCTATTTATATTATACGTTTCTTTAGAATTTTAAAAAAACTTTCATCACATAGTTTTTTTTCTTTCAATTACGCAGAATTGGAAATAAGAGACAAACCACGGAACACATTGTGTTCAGGAAAAATTTATCTTGGAAGAAGAATATTCAATCACAGAAATGAGTAGTGTATTACAATAAACTGCAAATATCTTGTAAAGTCGTGTATTTTTTTAAATTTGTCTTTTTCTACACATTTATTGAAAACAGCCGAACAAGTATTCTTCCGTGGATTCTTGCCCCTCCCCCCCCATATTATCCAACGAAACAAATGTGATTTGGTAGAGACGAGATAAATAACAGTATTATGGTTGTTAAAAATATTTTGATTAAGTTGTTTTTTTAGTGAAATATTTCATTAAAAATTGATAACGTATAAATTGCATTTTTTTTAGATATTTCAAAATTTAGCAAGATATTTTAAGAGCTACTAAAATTGGAATTAATATCAACATAGGCACATTCGCATCTGTTATTTTAGATATGGAAATTTTGGTAGGAAAATTGCAAGTTCCGTTACATTTAGGTAACTATATAAGCTCGAAGTTTGTCTCTCCCCCCACTCTTTCATTTTCATTCATCATATGTTACATTTACGTCTTTCAAATTTTTTGGAAACATTTGATATAAAAAAGCAATTTTTCACTTTGACATGTAAAGTTAAAACTTCATTTGCATTGAAGAATAGGAAATGAACACGTTGTCTTTATATTTATTTATCATCAACTTTAATATACACCTCTCCTATCCCTACAACGCTCCTTCCGAATGTTCCACTGTTCGAAACAGTGCTAGAAGTTTTCTGTCAGTTCCTTCAGGACGCATGCCGCGTTCGCTTTCACAGATTCAACGGACTCGAATCTTGTTTCTTTTAATGCAGATTTCACCTTAGGAAACATATAGAAGTGTCTCGTGGCTCAAGATCCAGCGAATAGGGCGGATAATCTATCACTGGGATGTTGTACTTGGCTAGAAACCCCGTGACAGATAGTGCGGAAAAGGTCGGCTTATTGTCTTGGGAGAAAATTTTGCCGCACGGATTCTTTGTCAATACATACAGTCTCAGCAATCGCACGAATACTTAACCGATGGTCAGATTGAACCAGATTGTCATAGTTTTCAATATTGTCATCATTTTTGACGTGTAAAGACAACTCGAACATGAATAATCTTCAATATCATCTCGGCCATCTTGAAACTCAAAAACACGTGCAAGTGATAAACATCGATTGCCGTATACTTCTTACAATAAATTATAATTTTTTGTAGCGGTTTTTCCATGTGAAATTACCCAACCATTCGTTGTTCACTTATCATAATGCGAACGAAGCTACGAGTATATGGATTTGCTTACCGAAACGAGAAACACTGCATTCGAAAGAGATAGCTTCACGCTAAACAGCTATCGACCGCTGGCGTTTGGCGCATGCGTAACTTCTCTTTCAGCGTCAGTCTCATTATTTTATTGCCTCACCTCGAATATTAGATCATCCTAAGAGTTCTAACTTCAATTCGTTTCGTTTCCAATAAGGGAATTTTTTTTTCTCATCTGGAAGTAGTTATTTTGAAAACTATCAACAGATACATTTTTTTAAAAAAAATGAATGCGTACCGTTAAATACTTCTCACACAAGAATTTTCAAAGCCATTCAACATAGTAAGAAAGGCTAACAAACAATTAACATACATATTTTTTTTAGGATATTTCTAACTTTACCGCGGATGTGTTCTTTAATTTATTAAATGCTATAAAACTTATTGTATGATTAAATTTTAGAGTATCAAATGTATTCTTTTAGATGAAGAAATAAAATATAGATTTTTTTTGTCTTAATTTTTCAGGCAAGAGCTTCACATTAACCATCTCCGTCAGCACATCGCCTCCTCAAGTCGTTACCTACAACAAGGCCATCAAAGTTACAGTAGATGGACCCAGAGAACCTAGAAGTAGGTTTTATAACTTATTCGTAGAAATTTAACCAGATAAGCTTCCATGTGTCAATTCTGCTTATTTCAATTTCACAAAACACAAATGAGCTGTTTGCAACTTACTAAGACACAATGAATATCCATTTTAATTATATAAACTTTATGACAAAAGGACATGTGAATACTGTCTCATAAAAAAGTGTGATTTTTCTGCTCGGGGATAAAATTGAATTAGAAGAATATAAAAATCTAACACTTATTAAATATGGGAGAAAAATATTAAAATTTTTCAACAGTGAATGATTACTAATGAAGCACACACCCTCAAATGACGTGTTTTTAATATATATATATATATATATAAAATTTAATGCACTTTTTGAATTTTTTTTAATGGATACTGTATAAACTATAAAATAATCTTGAAACTATTACATTTCATTTTGCTAAAAATTTTCTGTCGAAGCTCCTTTTCACATGTACCTTTTTATTAAAAAAAATCTTGAAGATTTTGAAAGCATAAATGATAGAATGCGTTCTCTAGACATGTTTTCGTTAGGTAACCCAACCTGTAAATTTGCCAGTCTTCACGTTTTCTGCATAGCTAATTGTGTAATACGTAACAAAACCGTTTGTTTCAAAAAGATTTTTATAAGCCTCTTTTTACCTATCTGACTCCATATTGGAACAATTATTCTTTTTCATGAGATACAACATGTTTTTACAAATTTTGCATATTGATTTTTAAATGCTTAAAATTCAGTAATAAATATATGTATAAATGTTTGCGACAAACATATGTAAATATATTATTTATTTGAAGTTACATTTTTATAGCATCGTAATTCAAGTATCAATTCGAATGCTATTTTAATATTACATATAATTACAAGCCTTTAAACGAACAATTACGTCATTGTGAATTTTAAACTGTTGCTTCAGAAGAAAAAAGACTATATATCTCCTTTCCTAACTGTTCCAAGATTTCCTGTATAGTTTTTTTTCTCTTTTTTTGTCACCGATAACCATTTGCTCCTTTCTAAGTCGATTATTTATCAAAATATGCTAATTCATTACTCATTATTCGTGCACAGTTTTAACTCGATATTTTTAAAATCCAAACTTGAACAATTACCAATATCCCTTCATACAGCTCTACCGGGTTTCACTGCGAGTTAAAAGGGGGCTTCCCCCTGCACCGTATTTTGAACATAAATTTGTCCGATTTGTCATGCTGCAAACATATATTTATACTTACTTTCTGAAGCTAAGTATTCTAATCTTTGCAAGTATCTTTGTTAAAAATTTACAATAACAGCCTAGAAACGCCTTTGATGTCCATCCTGAGTTAAGCGAAGAACATTGACGACGAATTTTCACAATTTTGAAACTCGGTCAAATAATAAATTATCCCACTGAATGAACCTCTGTTGTATTTGAGTCAGATATACCTACTTTAAAGGTTTATATTAAGACAGTCTATTTACACTTAAATACTTTTATAAGAACTGAGGTGTAAATTTAATTTTTATATAAATTACACTACATTTTTATATAAATTGCATATCCTATAACAGCCCTATTGTTGTTTCTAAGTGTGACGAATAAACAACAATCAATCAATTAGCTGCTTATATTTTTTCAAAATGTTTTATTTTAAAAACAATTATACATTTTATCAATTAATTTTAAATTATTTATTTTTTTGCAAAAAAAAAAAAAAAAAAAAAAAAAAA
>BMAW01130173.1:601701-649081 GCA_019974015.1 Nephila pilipes | reverse complement strand
GTCAAAAATCGGTATTAGCCTGGCTTCAGTTACGTATTATGCTTAAAAATTAGTCAATTTTCTGAAGGCCTAAATTAAAAATAATTAAAAACAGATTTTTAGGTGGAATTAAAAGGGTTACAAAAAAAAAAAAAAAAAAAAAAAATTCGTTTTACCATTTTTTAGACTTAGCTCAGAAAATTGACTAATTTTAAGATGATTGATTATATTTGCAAGAAAACTATAATACTAATAACACTCATAACAAATTAATCAGCTTATAGCGCGTTTTTGTTATAATTTTACTAAATTTTTATTTTATTTTCTGCGATTAAGTTCGGTATTTTCATGATATATAATCTTATAATCTGATTTAATTTTAGTCATATAATAACAAATAGAAAATTTTGCTAAGTTTTTTTGCTTATGATTTAAAAATGAATTAGGCAAGGTATTCTATGCATTTCATACGTTTATATAATAAGTTTCGCTGATGGTTAATTAAAAATATATGAATACGATACTTTTTTGAGAATATGCCACCTAATAGATAGAATTAGAGTATATATACATCTGTTAAATGTGTCTCGATTTGCTGAGAGGTATTAGATTTTTCACTTATTCTTCCTTTAGAGTTTCCAAGCTTGGAAAAAGGCTGGGTTAATTTTTTTAGAGAGTTTTTTTGTTAAATCATAAAAATTGAGGTAATGCAGAATGATTAATTGAATTTTCTTTCAAACATTTTTTATTTACCTACCCGAAGTTAAGGAATGCCAGATTATTAAAACTACTTTAGTATGAAACTTGTCCTCGTACTTTTGAAGTGTGTGATACCTATTTGCTCCGTCAACAATATTGACCCTTTTTGAATGGAAATTTTAATACAGAAAAGGAAAATATACTTCAATTACTGAATGAAAACATTGTAATTTTTATTTAAAAAGTTGACTTGGCTCTTTAGAATTCTTCAAAAAGACATTAATATTCACTAAATAATATCTTCTTAGGAGGAAGTAATATGTTACAAATAAACCCTTTCGCGTTAAATTACTATTTCGTACTATTTGGCGTAAAAAATAGCTGAAAGTTTTCATTTGTCACTGACTTTTAAAATATTTTATTCTGTATTTAAAATATCTTTCAAAAACAGTTTTTGTACTTCTTTCAAAATAACATGAGCACAAGAGTTACAATTGTGAATAGCCGCTTAAATTTTTGCACCAAAAAAACTCCCCTTTTCACCCATATCGCATAGCGCCTAAAGCATTTTGTGGACCTAAAGTACAGGTTGTCCGCTTATTTTGGATAAAAAATGAACACTAACCCAGTAATTGGTGGATCTCTTCATATGAGGGCAGTAATTATATTTTACCGCATGATGGAGCGTACAACATGAAAAACACAGGTTTTGGCTTAAATATCAGACCCACTTGGCTTAACGATTTAAAAGTTTGCGGTGTTCCAAAAATGAATTCTGTTTCGGCTACCTGCATGAAGACTTAACATGGCTAATGAAGATAAATGCTGAAATATAAGCTCCATGCTGATTGTTTTTGAAGTATGAGAAATGCGGATGTTCGATTATATTGAATATTGTCTAAAGCTGTCATTTTTTTTTTTCCTTTTCAAAATATGAAGTGAAGTCTACTTGTAAAAATCTTGTAAACTACGGATTTTTGCAAATTTATTACGGATGAATATTTTATGTGATATTACATTTTTATTGATATTTAATACGAAATTAATGGAAGTAACTAAGACATGACAGAGCCACAATATTGTTGTATGACGAATTGTTTCTTTAAAGATTTCCATTCTCTATTTTTATCCGCCATAAATTTGACCTCAGTAATAATTAATGCTCCAATATCATTATTTCTTTTCAGAAAAAGTCACCTCTTTCGTCTTAACCTTCCACAAACATTTTCACGACTAAATTTAAAGGTGACTTACGTATGTTCAGGGCCTCAAATTCAATTCAACACCTTTTTCAACATTGGAGTATTTAACATTAAAGTATTTATAATAGTAATATACGATTATTGAAAGATATCGGCACATTCCGGATACGAATTTCTATGTAACATTTTTTTTTAGTCGGACCAGCAACTCTTACATAATTATACTACAGTACTGTCATTAGCGATCTTACATTTAATAGTTACGTTTTGTGTCAAATATATGAATATAAGGTAGAATTAATTTTAATACTTAACTAGAGAATATAAGTCATTTGTAAATAACTACTGAAGTTTGAAAGCTCATAGAAAGCTATCTAGGAACCTTCAGTTTTAGACCAGTATGTTTATTAAAAAGTCTCTTAGATTTTTACTCTCAGCATCGTTCTTGAGCTATCCAAAGGCTACTGACAATGAGTTTCGTAATTGCAAGCCTCGGAAGCGATTACACCTGAGATGGTACCACTCTATTGAGCGCCTTGCGATAACTTTGAGACCGATTTAAATTTAATAAGCAGCAGCTTTCTTTATTCCGTATGGTAGTCTTAAAGTAGAGAAAGGGATCCAAAATCGTTGGCCTAGAAACTTGTGACTATAACCACTGCTGTTTCATGGGATTAAAATCTTCATAAGTTTCATAATTTAAAAATGCATATAAATTAAATTTCAATCTTCTCTTTTCTGATGTCAGTCTTCAGTCGAAAATCTTTAAATTATCTCAGTGACAGAAATCAGAATCTGCTGCATCCAATGTTTAATGAAACTGATATTTAACGCAGTACGAAACACGAAATGAGACACCATTCCAACGATTAGTTGTTTTCTCAGAGAACAAAGAGTTAAGTAAAAGTTCATAAATTCTTCTCGAAATATTTGATTCTGGCTGAGGGAAAATCTAATTTAGTTTACTAAACTCGTTTCTTATTTCTCTGAATTCTCACCATGAACTTCAAAAAAAAAAAAAAAAAAAATCTCTAAAGAAAATCTTTTTTTCCCCTTTCTAAATCAAATCACGCTTTTGGCTTCTTTACAGGAAGCTAACTTCCCATCTCAAAACGCTCTTGCTCCTATAAAATATGAAAAATCTCTTCTTGCCGGGTACATAATGAATAAATTCTAACCGTGGTGCAAGAGATTTGTGTAGAGTTTCGAAAGGGGTGTACGAACGATATGACTAACCCACCTTTTCCCTTCCCCCTCTTTTATTCTCTACCCCCTCGGAACCATTCGATAAACAACGGCATTGATCGGAAAAGGCAGGGGGGTAAGTAGTGCTGAACAGATGGTTCTGCAACAGCTGTTAGGACCAGGGAACATGTTATTAGCGAATTCGGTACTGAAAGGAAGGGGGGGGGGTGCTTTCACAGCGCCCTCCCGATCATTCTTGTCCAGTAGCGCACGATAGTTGGTTGGGTGTGGAGTTTAGTTGTAGTGAGAGGAGGGGGAGGAAAGGGAAATTGATCCGAGGTAGGGTTGGCTCTGAAATTGTGAAGGATGGTGTATTGAAAAGGCTAGAGGTGTGCTAATTAAATTTTTGTTGGGCGGCCACAAGTCTTTTCATCCGTTAATATATTTACTTTTGGGTTCCGAATTATGAGGCTATTAGGATATTTCAATAAGTTATCTTGGTACGGCGTTGCAATTGAGATGCAGTGAAATATTTAACGAATTTGAGTTAGGTTATACCAAAAAATGAAAATGTGGTCTCTAATTGAGAGTGGTTGACTATTTTAAATTTAGTAGTGAATTAAATTACAAGGTTTGTTTCTTTTTACCAATTTAAATTGATTAACATCTTAATGGAGTCGAATTGAGCCTTAATAGTGTCATAATTTTGTGTAGCATTTAACCTAATTTCTCTCTCTCTGCATCATATCTTCCATTTTAATGCTCAATTAAAATAAAATCAGTTATCCAGTTTTGTGATTCAAAATACTTTTAACGATCGATTCGGTGCCCGAATTATATTGTCTAATTTATATATATGTACAAACTTACCCACCTTAGAAAGAATGCTGGTTTCAGGAAATTAAGCAATGGTACTGCTGAATCGGTTCGAAACAGCCGAATCCCACCTATTAGTCGACTGCTTGTTATTTCCCATGCCTCCTCTGAAAATGGCTGCAGTAGCCTGGTGGTCATGATTGCAAACTAGTGGCGGCGTTGCTTCGTCGAATCTCTGGGTTCGAGTTCTGATGCCACATAAGACCTATTTTGTTGTAGAGCTGATGCACGTTAAATCTGTCGTGGCTCAAAGTCCTCTTCTTGGTGAAAAATGGAAGTTTAGAGGGGGAGGGGACATCAGGTCGTCCGCGTCACTTGACCCAGGTTCAAAATTGTGAGGTCCATCGCCAATAGCCTTCGTGCTGCTTCTAGTGTGATGTTAATAAAACAATCAGTCAAAGCCAACTGTGAAGTAAAATGCCTACCGTAGCCAAAATGGATCGCGTCCAAGCAAATATTTCGGAGAAATATCAATTATTTAATTAATGAGGTAATGAAATGAAAGGTTCTAAATATTACGGTCATATATGCATGTTTCATTAAATATTTTAATTGGAAGTAATTGTTTGCTTTATTCTTTTATGCACTGTTGTTCACATTCCCCACATAATTTCCGTAAGAAAATATTGCTCCAATAACACTGAAAAATGTTAGAGCTAGTCATGTTTCAATGGTTATTTTCAAAAAATCAGTGCGTAGAATCAGATAACAATTATTATTATTTGCGATTGCTCTAGAAATCTTATGACATGTGAGCATTTAAGTTTTTTTTTTTTTTTGACTCAAATTAAATATTTGGATTTTTCCATAGAAAACAGAAGTTTATCTCTGAAGGTTATGTTCACGTTATGTCAAAGTGAATCCAAACTGGGGACACATTTTCAGCCAGAAAAATATTCCAATTTTCATATATATTTATGACGTTGTATCGCATACTTTAGCCAATCAAGGTATGAATTTAAAAATTTTATAAATATTCCATGAACCCGCAATTTTTTTCTCTTAAATATAATACGAAAAACCCATTTCTAGTACAGTATAAGAAACGAAATACGGAACACATTTTACACAAGAAAAAAAATGGACTGTTTGAAATAGAGACGAATAATAAAGTATCTTAGAACAAATTAATAGGATAGCGCAAAGTAAGAATATAATATTAATATGGTGTAATTTTCAATATAAAAATACGTACCGAAATTTAGGATCTATTCATTAACATTACACGAACAACATGCACTCATTTCTAAAGGCGTAAACAAGTTTAATCGAAAACATTTTTTGTATAATGTGTAGACTTAATCAATTCGTTTTGATTGATTGTTTATTAATATCGTACTTAGAGGTAGATTTAATCCAGGATTCAAATGTAGAAATCTGAATTTTTCCAAAAAATTGTTATTCTTTCAAACTGAATTTGCTCTCTCTCTTTCTCTCTCTCTCTCTCACACACACACACACACACACGAGATAATCTGAAATAAAATACTGAATGATCAATTATTATATCATATTTATAGATATTATACACACCAGGTCTTAAATGGGTAAGGCACAAAAGATGGATGAAAAATCTACTTTTGTTATATATTTGATGTAAGTCACAAAACAATTTTATATTCATGTACTACTTCATCAACTTATCTGAAAATGATTAATGATAAGGATAATTGATATTAATTCTGCATGCCGGATGTAGTGGATTGGTTGATTGTTTTGTTTATGTCGCTCTGAGAAGCAACACGAGGGCTCTTGGGGACGGACCTCATAATTTTGAGTCTTGGTTAAGTGACGATAACGACACCTGAGCTGGCACCCCCCTCTCAGTCTTAAACACCTCGCCAACTAGAGGACTTGGGACTTCAAACAGATTTAACATGCATCAATATAGTTATACGGCAAGTCGTCATTCATACCTGGACTCAATCCCCCACTTGACAGAAATAACGCTGGCAGCGAGTTCGCGACCATTATCACGACTGCCGCGGCAGCCCTGTAAAGGACGCGATGTCCATTTTTTAAAATAGCAGGCAACAAAGTCTTAAGAAGTAATAAGGTTTAGAAGATAGTATTATATTTGGAAAGTGATAGTCCAAAAAATAAAATATACATGAGCTTGCTGAAAAATGTTCACTATAACAAGCAAACTGTAAAGAAAGAAACACACCTACAAAACTTTTAAGCTGCACTCCTGTAAAATTTTAAAAATAGGCATAGTTCTCTTTACCTTCAGCAAGGAGAATAAGTCCGCTTTTTTTTATTTAAATATAATTCCCTCATGAGCACCAGAGAGCCTTTTCTTTTATCAATTATTTAATAATTTAGTTTTTCTTACGTTTATGGTACAATTACAGTTGATACAGTTGTCCAAGGGTAAAAAAGTCGTTACATTACTAGATGTTACTCTAAAACCCATTGTTGAATTTTAAATTTTCTCATTCGTCTATTAGGTTTTGATATTACAAGTGCGATATTAAAGCTTCAATGACAACCGTATGATTGCTTATGCTTCTTGTTTTCAAGCTTGTAATCCAAGTATAAAGTTACAGCTATAAAAAAAGCCCTTTTCTGTTGCATAAAAGGATAATTTGCCTAGGAAAATCTTGGGAATAAAATGTTTTCCAAGGGCCCAAAAGTTTTATTTACGAGATAAAGAATATCCAGTAATTTTATATAATGAATTAAGATATAAATAAAGGAAGGGGAGGTTTCCCAGTTGCAATACTTTTCAAGAATGAACGCTGCACAGATTCGAAATATTTACAACTATTCGAAATTTTAATTAATTATTCCATTTGTTGTTCGTAAAAAAATTTAAATTGGACATTGGGTTTTAAATTTGATAATCACTTGAGGTAAATTTGTGACAGAAATTTTCATAGATTCTTACGCCAACAATTTTTTTAAATTCATAACTAATAAATAATGAAGTTTGCAACTACTGTTTGATTGTGAAATGAATCATTAAGAAATGAGGTTCAAATTTATATGTTGTCTTTTGGTATTTTTGTGTTGGGGTACATGTTTATGTGTATAAATACGCTTTAACGTCGCTTGAGTTCTTCATTTGTTAATCTGCATATTTGTGTACTTAAATGAGGAATCATTCAAATATCTCGCAATAGAGTTTTTTTTTCTGCCTGTATTCTCTATGTACACTCCGTCGTAACCTTGAGAGTGTATGAATAAAGAGAAACATGAAATTCACATTTGTCAAGATTCTAACTAGCGGATTGCTGTTGAATTCAAGAACTTAATGTCTGTAACTCATGTGTCGTGTATTATTCGGTTGTGGCCTGGTAACGTACCAAGGAATCGATGTAAGTAGGATTCAGTGTGAGTTTATGGTTAAAAATCAATGCTATTAAATCAATTTTAAAATGACATTTGTGCACTTTTTGATCTGAAGGTCTTCTGGTTAAATTTAATAGGATAAAATTTTATCTGAAAAATCTAGGAATATATTATGTTAATTTAACAAGTATTTTATTCTCACAGCTATTTTTCATCGACATAGTTTTGTTTTTCTTGCATTTTATGTTTATCTTATAATGTTTATGAAACATTATACATTTTCTGATTTATAAAAGGTGTATATAGAATTATTGTGACATTTACTGTAGAAGAAAAAAAAACCAGTCTATGAATATGTGCAATTTCTTTTATTCATTTAAAAATAAACCTTACTTTCCTTTATCAATATAATTCATGAAAAAAGTATATTTTTGATACAAAAACGCAATACGACTTTATGAATACCCACAACTACGTAAATAAAAGTTTCTTTTCCGAAATTTAAAAAAAAAAAAATCCTTCATCCTCCCCTCCTTTTCACAAATTTTCTACCTAAATATAAAATTTGAATTTGTATTGAATAGCAATTTTTTAAATATTTTTCTGAAATAATAAATTATTCGCTTAAATAAACATCTAATCGTTAAAAACTTAAAATTCCTTTAAAAACCATCCACCAAAGTTATTTAGATAATTGAAGAGAGCCTTTATATATTCCTTCCCAGTTGCATCGAGACTATATTTTTAGCGACATTTGGCTGTAAGGGAATTCAATTAAATCTTTTGACATTAAACCTGAAGCCTCAATTTGTAAGCCATCATCTAAAACAAGACACTGCATTACCGCCATGAAATACTCAGATCCCTTTGTGTGTGTTAGCTGCCATGGTTTGGTCAGTCATCTGACCACCTCCTCCGAATAGGGTGTTGGTCAGCCGCTGTGGAAACGGTTGTGGCACCTCAGTAGTGACCACTCCCCTCCCCCATCCTCTAATGGTTCCTAATATTCGATCGGAATACACGCACCCTCACTCTACTTGATTATTGACCTTCTGGGACATTAAATTGCCTGTAGCTTTTCGACGGTCGGCCGAAGCATTGAATACAGGCAATCGATAACGTAGCATTATGGATTTTCAACAGATTTTTTTTCAACTATCCGTCCATTTTCTTATGGGAAAAATGGTGTGTCGTGTGAAAATATCGAGGGAAAAAAAAGCACTGGACTAGGTTGTTTCACTGCGGCCAGATGGTGTGTTAAAGTGGGAAAGAACGGATATCGTTTTGTAAAGAGATAGGGTTTGTTGTCGGGCAAATATTTTCCCGCCCTCCAAATGTGGCACTACATAAAATGATGTTAAATTATGAAAGAACTTCATAGAAGTGTCTTTTATAGAATGGAAAGCAATTGACAAATTACATTTGATAAAAAAAATATATATGCGGCCATTCTTTCGTTGTCATGAAGTAATTTTCGATTTTAAAGGATTCATTTTTTTTATAAAACATTTTTTTTTATAAATAAAAATATTTTCGTATATTGTCAATAACTTAAAATTTTACATTACTGAAATATGATCAAAGGAAGCTGAGCTTAGGAAAAAGTATTAAACATTATGTTAGTCTTCTATGTTTATTTCCCTTCTGAAATATAAAAGCATTTATAACCGAATCGAGGATATATAATTATGAATTAAAAATAATGAATTTCATACTAAACGTTCATTTTTAATCAAATATTTACTAGAAACATTCTCTTCATAATTTCTAATAGTACTTGTTTCAGTTTTTTTTTTTTTTTTTTTTTTTAAAAAAAAAACTATCTTCGGCATGTTCTTAACTAAATATTAAATTAAATACCATCGAAAACTCTCCATATTTTGTTCAACAGTACCTAAAATTTAAGAAATGGTGTCTTTTTCCTGACAAAATTAAAGGAAATTATTTTTCAGCTATCACATATGAATATTATTATATATATTATTATTATAATTTTTCTCATCAACATAGATTGAGAAAAATTTTGAAATTCAAATGCGAAGCTGAAACCTATAAACCTCCTTTTAACGAGCAGACATTTAACATTTAAGACATTTCTTGATAAATGTCAGTATCAGATATCTGATATCATCTTAATATTCAAAATTACGAGGTATGCTTTTAAAAGTCGAACGAGGATCTCCTTTGTGGTGTCTTATAGTTAAAATCAAATGCAGGATATTCTTCGAATTGAAATGACAAAGTAAAAAAGAACAGAAACAAGCTTGTCAGCTAGATATTATTTGCTTATTTCGTTGTACATATCTTTTTATTAACTTCAGCTTAAAATAACTGTTGACGAGCTAACATTTTATGCTACTATTTTAAAGACATAAAGTAGTTTTTAAATTTTCAAAATTTACTTTTCTCATCTTCCTCGACAAAGTGGCACTTTTATGGGACAATATGATTTTATTTAATCTATATCTTGTACTTATACAAATCATTAGATAAAGTCAATCTTTTAAATTATTTCCGTAAGCAAATTGCTTAGATATTAATGCAATTGACCTGCAACCTACGTAAATATTGTATTTTCTTGTTTGGCTTTCGTAAAATAAAGCAACCCAGTCGAAACAACACCAACAACCCATCATAACACTTGTCAAAAAAATTTTATTTTTCATTCTTTAAATCGAATCCCTCTTTTTCATGGCTTTTTTAAGGCCATCATTTTCGTGGCGCACGAAAAAATCCTACGTTCAACATTTCCCCAACTGACCATTTCACACAAGATTGAAGTAGCTCTAAGAACGGTATATAAGAACCAAAACTTAAAATAAAAAATATATATGAAAAAAATCCCAAAACTCTCTCTCTCTCTTCTTGCTTGCACACATATACGCCAAGAAATAACTCTGATGGGCTCCTATAAGATCTGGAAATATACTGCTTTCAGCGGATGGAGGGAAAAAAGCAAACTAAAGGACCGTCCACCACTGGTCCTGTGTTTTTCTTCTGTTCACCGCAAAACCATAATCTTCTGTCACTAGGGGATTTATTTGCTTTAGTTTCTTGAACGTCGGTTTAGAGCCAATGGGAGGCTCGGGCTTGATATATTATAGTAATACTTTTCCTTTCTTTTCCTTATTTTATTTGCTCTTTTTCTGTCCTTTTTTTCTTAAGGTTTTTTTCCCCCTTCTTTTCCCTTTTCTCCATCCCCCTTTCCTTCTTATGCCCGCATTGGCAGAAGCATCCAGCGGAAATGATTCTCTTAACTTCTTCATTCTTAAACTTCTTCAAGGGACTGCTTTCAACATTCTTTTGAAGGTTCTTTCTCTTTTACTTCTTGTTCTTGTTCTTTCCCTTGTTCTTTTTGTTATATATATTTTCACTATTGTATGTAATAGAGCCTCCCCCACCCGAGTCATACTTTAAATTTTCTTTTGCTTCTTTGACATTAATTTTTCGATTTTTTTTCTTTCGTGGTAAGATTTACGAACGGAGGTTTGCATGTTGCGTAAGTACTTGTTTGCTTTGGGTACCATTTGTCATTCTTTTATCTTTTCGTGTAAAAATTAATGGAACGTATTTTGGATTCTTTAACCTAATTTTTAGCGATTGTAAGAAATTAAAAGGTGAAAAAAATGAATTAACAACATATTTATCGTTATATAACAACTCATGTAAGCGAATGACTTCTTTTATCGGTTGTTTGATTATAGTTTAAATTACAGTAAGGCGGTTTTAACATTCTTACAAAAATTTCTCATACATATTATCTTTATCGGTAGTTTCTGCAAGTAAAAAAAAAAAAACACTTATGTAAAAATGAATTAGTTAAAATATGCACCATTTTTGTAAAAATAGTATCTGAGAATTTGTATTGGAGATCATTCGCGTTTTTTCCCCTTTACACATAATGTGTAGACTTTTCTTTCCAAGCATTTAAATGTCTCGAAGACGGAAGGTCTCTATCAAAGAAGAGAGGATTTCACGTCAGTCAATGAATTACTGAGTCAGTCATTCGAATAATTTTTCAATTTCACTTTCCTCCTTTTAATGTCTTTCATGATTTGCAACTCTACATATTTATAAAATGATTAGTGGATGGAATATTATATAAAATTGAATATATATAGATGTTAAAGTTCTATAATGCCAATTCTTTGTATATTTACAAAGAGTTCTGATTATCGTTAAAGTATTTTATCTGTTTAAAAAGTGAGCTCCGCAGTTGATTTAGCCTTGTTTCCTGAAATTATTTTTAGTCGAGTGAAATTTTCAAATAATATTACGGGAGTGAAAAGCTGTGCATTTCAATTCATTGAGCAAAATAATGATGGTAATTTATCGGTGGCTTCCTCCAGTCATTGTCAAAGTTATTGCGCGGGGAGAGAATATCATTTGATAAAACTATATTTTATTTCAGCCGGTAAGAACCGTTTCTATGGAAACGAACATATAAATTTATTTTTACGTTAAAATATCTGAGGAGAAAACTAAAGTACTTTTTCCATTGGCTTACAATTTCGAGTTTTAAAAAATCCATAATTTCGAGTTTCTTGTTTTTGCTTTTCTATTTGAATAATTACCCTCCAAAATACGCCTTCGGTGGATCACTGTCTTTAGATAGGTACGGGAATCTCAACCCCGAATCAGCCTAGTGATCTTAGGGATCCTTCTCTATTTTCGATCTTCCTTCTAGTCAACAAATTTTTACCTTTTTTTCCCCTCTAATTTTTTTCAAACGTTCTTGCGTTTATGTCAAAGGTATTCCTCATTTGGCACAGCGTAGTCATATATGGCTCTTGCGCTATTAAGCTGCACCATCGTTCCCTCCCTCTAAAATGCCACTGATTATTTTAACTATAAATTCACAATCGATTAATTACTTCTCCAATATTTTTTCATAGAATGCTATTCATTTTGGCAAAACTTCAGTCACTAATATAGACCTAATTATTACTTCGACAATGGCTCAAAAATTCCCTGCAATATAAGCCCATCACTAGCTGCGCACCTGCCATCTCTTTCTCACAGTCCGCTGAGTAATTTAATATCCATCCATAATAGCCCCACCTCTAATTTAGTTTACACAATGGCAACATCTCCATTCCTCTTTGATTCCGCCAATTGTTTGCGTCTCATTTTCGGGGCATCCAGAAATGAAATAAAATCTCTCCAAGCCATGGATGTCCTGATTAGCGGTTTTAAATGATTTAAATATTCACCATCCATATTGTTTACACAGAGAATGCATCATTCATCCTTCCCTGCTGCTGCACTCAAAGCCATATTCCCATTGATCTGCGGTGATGCATTGAATAGAGTCGGGGGTCTTCACAGATGAATGAAACTTCTAGGAGGAAGATTCAATAGAAGATGAGTCATCTCTGGAGGGGTGGGCATACATCATTCTTCACCGGTGCTTTTGGTGGCTTTAAAAGAGGGGTGGGTGCCGCTGTGGGATGGCCGGAACACTATTATACTTCCAAGAGATGGGGAGGGGGGACGCATAGAAATTGATTTGGGACTATGATGAAGTTTTGGGTTGATATATATCTCTGAATGAGCATTGTGTTGTGATGGTTTCAAGTTGGAGTAAATAAAGCCAAGCGTTTCCTAGAGTCAGTTACCGGTATTGTGTACTTAGGAAGTGTTGGTTTTACCGGTCGTTTCTGATCTTGCGATCTTCATTTATCAACGTGAAATCTCTTTGGTAATAAGCACGTTTTTTCTTTTACACCTTGGAAACTTTCCCCCTAATCTCTGATTAAGCTGAGGAGGAGGTTAGCATTGTAAGAAAAGTATTTTTCAAATGGAAAATGTAAAACAGACAGTTAACTCAACTCAAAGAATGAGATTTAGTGACGAACATATATTATTTTACCCATATTTCTAGGGTGATGGTATTTAAAATCCAAACTCCTTTTAAAATGATAGCAAATGGTCGTTTGAAAAACAATAAGTAATTAACAATATTTATTCACGCATTTTATTACGTAACACCAACACACAAATAATAAATTCCCATTGAGTCTCGACAGACGCCTTCTGTAAAAGGCGCGAAATAGCTTAAATAATAAGCAGTGGCGTAGCGTGGATCTCTACCACCTGGTAGGAAACCTAAATTTGTTGCCCCCCCTCCTATTTAATAAAAAATAATGTCACGAATGCATTGCACAGGCATTAAATTAGATTTCTGATATAGTTAAACACGTTAAAAAACTAATAACATTCGACGCGGGCAAAACCGCAAAGCCATTAAAAAGTTAAAAATAAACAAAACGAACATTTATCTTAACACTCCTATATAAAAGTATTCGACGAATCGCATGAAAGAAATACTTAGCAAATTTGACTACGCTTGAAACTTTATCGAAGTATAAAATAAACAATATCAACACTTATCTGCTCTTCTAAATAATTTTGTTGTTTAAGTTGAAGAAATTAAATATTACCTAATCAACGTCATATCTATGAATTTTCAAGGACAATTATTCAAAATTCCAAACTAAGACACTAATTGTATAGGCTGCGTTGCCAGATAATAATTTTCTCATTGGATCACGGCCAGCCGCCTCCGTTTCGAAATTTTTTTCAAAAAATTGTTTTCTTACTTTGAATAAAATATTTGACAAGTTTTTATTTAACTTCACACAAATATATTTGTTTGGGTCAAGTCTCATAATTCTGAAGACAGGATTAGTCAGCTCGGCTTCTCCCTGCCCCTCCCCACATCTGTGGCGACCCGGGAGCCACAAACCCTTGGTCCCTCCCGCCCCTATGACATTGAGGGTGGGTGTGTGCACCAAAATTAAAAAAAAAAAATGCTGATGTATAGAATACGCTACAGCTTCTAAACATTAGAAGAAGGGCACGATTAAAACATTTAGGAAGTTGGATTCCAAATGGATCTAACCCTTTTAACACACCAGATAATAATTTGGATAAAATAAATATTTTGGATATTTTTTAACTATAGCTAATGCATAAAGGGGAATGAAAGTATATTGATTATTGTATATCTCAATGGCGTATAAATCGTATGCTCCGTTTTATGATTAAAACATTTGTTTTATAAATTATTGTAACCTGAATCTGTGTGCTTCATACTCTTACCAAAACCAAAGGGGAATAATTCGATATAAAAACCAACGTTTTTAAAAGCAACGTTTTTATATGGTGGCAAAGTTTATTAGAGAAAATTATTGAAATATTAGTTAATACTGTTAGTTATTTTATCTTTAAAATTTACTTAAAAAGAGACATTTGTGAGCGTATTAAAAAATTCATAATATAAAATCAAAACATGTATTTGAAAGTTTGTAAGTCATTCTATTAAAAAAAAAAATGGGAACCAGAATTCAGAAAAAATTATTGTGATAAGACATGGCGCCTAATATTGGAAACTTTCTTTCTTGCGAATGATTACTGACTAAAAGTCAGCACCCCTTACTATCTCGGAGATTGTAAAGGGGAGATAGTATCTCCCCTTTGTGAGTACAAAAGGTTTACGATAACCTCATGCTGCGTGGGGAGTGCCCGGTGCTCCCAGAGGGGGAAAGAAATTTTTCCCTGAATCCTAAAAGCGCCTCGAGGAAAGAATATTTTGACTTATTAAAATTATTGAAATATGAGTTAAAACTTGTCGCAAACGAATAAATATTGCATTGTTAGGCGAGTACGAACGATTCCCGAAATTTCAAAGCTCTAGCTTGATGGGAAGTTGGTTAAATTAACGATCGAAAATTTGATGACACACACACACACACACACACACACCAAGTGAAATTCAGAAAAACGTTGTAAAAAAGGAACCCATTTAATCATTTACTGATTGTATAAATAAAACAAAAAGCATTCACGAAGTATCTTCTTTACCATTTTCTAACCGCGGTTTGTACATTCGCAGGGCAGCAGCAGCAGTTGAGGGCGTTTGCCTCTGCATTCGGTCACCGTCCTCCTTACTTGGATCCTCGGTACCACGACTTCAGAGATTGGAGGAAGCCTGACCATTGGACAATTGATCTTCAGAGGCGGATGGGGCATCCCCAAGGTGAGAAAACTCTTTTGACATTTCATTTTAATATTGTTGAAACACGCGAGAAAATAAATATTTCAACAAAAGAAAACAATTTAATGTATCATTTATTTTCAGTAAATTTTTATATGATGATTCATTATTTCTATCATTGGAATCGTAAGCCCAGTTTACTTAAATATATAGGAAGGAAGAGACTGAAAGAACATTTTAGCATGTAAATTCAAGACGTTAACATTAAATTAATATTTATAAATAGTTTGGTCACAAAGTGATTTGGTTAGCCTTTAAAAAGGTAAAAGTTTTATTTCACATGTGCTCTAAATTAAGTAATAAGTCTTAATTAAAAATTTGTCTGTATACAAATTAATAACTAATATACATTTAAACCGAAATCTCTTTTTTTTTTCATGTGTCTGTGAAGAAAAGTTTACTTAAATGGAATAAAGAATTTTGTAATTATTTATATCAGCAAAAATTACTGCTTCTGGCATGCGATGCATAAATGTTGAAATACGAATTGAGCAAATTTTTGAATGTTGAAATCGTTTGTTTCATTGGGTTATTATCGTCAGGATTTTTTACTATTATTATTTAACATGAGAAGTGCTATAATGGTTCATTGGAGAAGGTATTTGTATGAATCATTTAAATTTATTAAAAATTTAAACACAACGATAATAATAATTATTTTTCTCTTTAAATCGTCATTGTGCCTAATACTTCAGCATACCAATGAGCTATGCTGTCTCTTTATAATTATTCAAATAAATTTTATATTCTAAAATATTATTGTGCTTCACTAGAAGCTAAAAAAGGTGGAAGAGATAGATCAAAATATAGCACATTAAATAAAGCAGTTGAAATTCCCCTTTTCAACGGAATGGGCACGTTTAGAAAATTTCCATCACCATGTTTTAATCATAAATAATTCAAATTGTTTTTATTTGCTTCTATTTATCTGTACACGTACATTTATTTCTTAATTAGAACATAATAAACATCATCTCAAATTTTTCCAAAAGCACAACTCCTCCCCTAATAAAAAAAAAGAAAAAGAAATATACTTATAATGTTGTGTCACATTTTAACTTTCCAAAAATAAAATTAATCCTATTCAACGAACTCATTTAACAATGCACATCAAAACAAATCAATCTTCTCGCGAATTCTTTTCAACAAATCGTTTAACAAATTAACTACTTCATTACAAATTCAAATTATCTTTATCAATTTCATACTTAAGGCAAGCATCATATAATTGTTAAAAAGTAGCATTTAAATTCGGAGCACATTTCAAACACAAAAACGCTCTTATTAAATAATTATAAATTTAGGTACAATAATATCTCCCCTATTTATATGTACAACATAAATTCAACTAATCCTATTTCTTTTCGTGATTATATTTTTGAGCTGAGTATTTTCTTTATAAAACCAAAATAATTAATTCACTTCGTTTTTAAATCTATTTAAGCATAAACTAACTTCGAAAAATGAATGCAATTTCGTTGGAATCGATAACACGCAATGAAGTCCCCCATATTAAAGCGAACCTCACTAAGTTGAGACAAGTTTTAAATACTTGCTCATTTTTCTATTGGAAAAGGGATTTCAAGTTTGATATCTATTGTGACAGATGAAGCATTGTGACCCTCTATAAAAGTAAACCCACCCAGTAAAAAAAAATAACACAGTTAAAGCTCTGCGTCGTTTCAAGCTTTCAAAAACGAAACGAATCTTACTCAGCGAATATTTCAACAATCGGTTACAAGACAAATCAAATTATCCCGAAACAAACCAAACTTTTCAATAATTCCCCGAGCAATTTTAACATTTAATTATAAAACCAAATTCGAATTTTGCATACCAAAATACGCCAAATGCACATACCCCCCCCCCCCCCACTGCATACGATTCAGTCCCATTAGTTTCAGTCGCGACTGATCCTCGACCAAATCAAGCGTTCTCTCATTTCTTATTAATATAACGATCGAGTTAGCATGGGGACTCGAAAGTTATTAGATGCAACTCTCCGAACGGGTGCTTTGTGGCGATGAAATGCTCTCCCCTGATGTGGCTCTTATCCTTATAAATATATACGCATACAAACATATTTAATTCTGCCAGTGCAGTCTTACGCAGAGCTTTTTTTTGTACAATCTTTTTTTTTCTTTCCCGAAGTAACCCATTATTTTTTATTACCTTATCCCTTCTTTCATTCCTGCTTTCTCTTCAATTATTCCCGGACTCCTAAAAAGTGATCACAGGAGGATCAATTGCACATTAAAGCTTTGCCCACGAAAATGGAGAAAAAGGGGTAAAAGGAAATTGTGGGGGGGAGGGGGGAACAGAACGGGGAAGAGCACAAAAAAAAGTAATGAAAAGTTTTATTTATATTTAAGAAGCCTGCTTTACCATTGGTAGTATTTAGTTATTTAGTTTTTTTCCCCGGGTCATTTTTAAATTTTTTTTTGGTTTTTATTCATTTATTTATCTTTTTTTATGCCTGGTAGGCCGTAATATGTGTATTATGGTAACGAGTATCGAATTATATTCGAGGTAGGAATTTAATCAGGCTTTTATTTAAGAACTATGATTTTTTCCCCCATTGCGGTTCTTATGGTGTTTTTATCGTCAGAAGCAAAGATTTATTTTTCATAAGAAGGTATACCATGTTTCTTATTAATTGTACGGGTTTGGTTACATAAAATGCATTACTGCTAACACTGACTGATTAATTTTTGTTTAAAAACAGCAGAATGTATGCGAAAGCTTCTCATTGAAGCTATCATTTTGATTCCAATTTTTTAATATACATTCTTCTCTTCGTTTCGGAATGAATTAAAAAAAGGAGATTTTAAATAACAGTTCTTTTCTTTTAATGAATATAGGTTAGTGATTTATAAAATAAATTACCCCAAAGCATTTTCATCACTTAAGTATCTGTTTTTCTTTAACTTATTTTTGTTGGGCACGTCTTATTCTATCTGGATGAAGAGACAATGGGCCTAGTCTAACAAGATTTTTTTTTAAATAACTATTTTTTAATTCTTCACTGACTATCTTAACATTATGTTTTATACTATCAAATTTATCTGCAGCTACTAACACTCAGGCCTATTTCTATATCATTACTCTTGAGATTTAAAATTGTTTTACGTGGTCCTTCAGCTTTTTATCAGATGAGATATCATTTGGTTGCTTGAAAAGACTTCCGAAAAAAAAAAATTTCTTTCAAATCTCTCGCTACTCACTGCATTGTGCTTTACAGTGTATAGGTTCCTATCGGTATGAAGCTGTATTTACTTTGCAGCTGGTTGTCTTAAAAATTATATGTACCATTGCAATAACTTATGTAAACCAGATTTTTACGTAGTTTCGGAGATTAGCAAAAGAGTATGAAACTGCCTTTCTCTTCGAAATCAAAATTTAGTACTCATTCTATATATATGATGCACATAACTGCAAATGTTTTTAAAACATTTTCTTGAGTAATTATGTCTTTATGAAATGATTTTTCAGTCCATTTATGATTATCTTTACAGATTCAGATATATAAATTCAATTTCTTAACATTTCGAAAAATATACGTATTTTGACCAATATTACATTTTAAAAAGGTTATTAAACAAAACTTCATAAGAGGATCAGTTTTGTGTAAAATGGCACAAAGTTCTTAAAAAAATCCTTTTCAAAAATTTAAATGAACTCCTTTTTTCAGACTAAAAAATACAAACGATAAAACATTGCTTTTGCTTAGGAAATATGCCTAGATTTGAAAATTAACATTTAAATATATCGTGGCGGCATCTGAATCTACTTTTAAGAAAAATAGTCGAATTACTATTAATTATTCATGAATTTTAATGATTAGAATTTGAGGTTCTGGTTGATAATTTTTAGATTACTTTTACTAATACTATTTACATTTACGGCAATTTATTGCTTTTTATGACTTTTATCACATTTCTAAACTAAGCAGATATAGTTAGTCATTAACTCCATTTAATTATCAATATCTTTACTCCCAATTTCTATTTCACTGATTATTCTACCCACTTTAAACGGAAAAGACGGAATGAACGCACATTTCCGTTTTATTCACATCGCATAAAACGGCTTCACCGTTATTGATTCCCCAACCCTCCCTACACCAAGGTTATTAACTTGCATCGAAAAGTATTTCCCGAGGAAAGAAAATAACGCAAGACGGTAAAAATTATTCCCGGAACTCGTAAAAGTCATGCCGTCAGCCCTGGCTCCGGGTCCGGCCTGATGTACCTGCGCTATCAGCCCCAGCAAGTGGATACAAAATAAAGAAAAAAGGGGCTGAATGAATGAGGGAAAGAAAGAACGTTTTCCCAGATAAATGGTGAATGTAATGAAGAAGAGGACAGAGTGTCTGGGAACAAATGGCCTGTAACGGAGGATGCCAATTACACCTTTATGGCATACCAACCAGGGGGCGATACCAACCAAGCATTCTTGTTGCCGATTCACAGAGTTTCCTTTTCCACGTTTTTGTTTAGATGGAAGGGAAAAAGGAGGGAAAAAAATGGTGAAGCTCAAAGAAAAGAGGGAAGAAAGAAAAGAAAACGTAACATAAAAGTGTAAGGAAAATGGGAAGGTTTCGCGGTCGTAAGGAGTGGATATTTATCACGGGACGGTTAACCACAAAGTAGAATTCTCTCGTGTTGGCGTAAATGCAAGTCTAAGGAGGAATATTGGCAAAACAATCATCTTTCACGGGTCTTCCTTTCTTTTTTTTTTTGCCATTGTTGCTTTCGCTTTTTAGATTCTTTCTGTTTCTTCAGTTTGGAAGATTTTCTGCTTTCTTTTCCCTCCTCCTCCTCTTTCTATCTGTATCTTTCCCTCCCTGATCCCTTTTTTTATTTGTTTCATTTCTTATTCCCCTTTCTGATCTGCCATGTTCGATGAATCGAAATTTACAAAAGCAATTTTTATTTTGGGACACTTAGATAAAGGGTTTTTTATTTCGAGGTTTTTGTATTTTCTTTTTATCCGGACGATTGCGTAATTGCGATAAGTGTCAAAACGAGCATTAATTTGTGTCGCGCTCTCGTCTTGTCAGGTACTGTCAAATATTGCATTGATATAGTCACCATGTTATTATAAAGAGGTTCTTAAAAAATCAAGAAAGAAGGAGTAAAAATTTAGTGCTATCAGATGATGTTTATCTCTTCAAACTATTTCCCAAACTTTGTTTATTAAAGTTGTCAGGGAATGACATTGAAAATTTCAGAATCTATCATTGTCTGTAAAATATGTTTTTATGCGCCATTCTTATCCAGGTACATGTTTTGAGCCATAGGAGGCTTGATACAAAGACACCTTGGCCCACAGGACATGTACTATTATTCTTTTCAACGAAATATAATTCTAAGTTAAGAACAAACTTTACTCAAGTATAATCAGTTTTTAGACCAAACATTCGATTTTTATCTTTTTGGTGAATATAAGAATGTACAGAAAATAAACATTTTTTTTATCAATTTACGTCTTTGTGTTTTCATTTTACCTTGTTAAAAAAAGTTTTAGTTTGTTAAAGTAGGTTACCTCATATTCATACAATTAAATCAAACTCTAACAGACAGTAAATGTTCATCTGATTAATATATTTGTATTGTTTTATTACTATACTATTTTTTTTCACGGTACTATCCGAATTCGAGCATCATGCAGTTCACATTTTCTTGATGATCAGAGTACTTTATGGTTTTACTAGATATTTATCCTGTTCTCTTTATCTAAAATATATACTGCTTTAAAAATAATCCCCCCCCTTTAACCGTATGTGTATTACAGTATGTATTATAATAAATCCTAGCACGGAATTTTGAGCTGAAGCTTACTGGATAATATTTTTCATTAGGCGATTTTACTCTCTTGTAAAATATAAACAACTTTTAACTTAAACGTTGGGAGAAGTGTTAAATAAGTTAAAACCTTTCTCTTTTTTTTCAATTTCAGAATCTTTGTATTTTGGCGATGGTCATTGGAGTCATACTTATTCACCATATTTTGCTTCTGCATCGGGTTTGCAAGGGCCAGGCATTCCCCCTTATTCACTGGACGTGGCGCTGGCGGGAGTTTCTCCTTCCTCTCAGGATTCTTGTTCCTCTTCATTACCTCTCACAGGTAAACTAAAACTCTTCCTCTAGTAAAAAGTTATACATTTTCCTTCTTTGTTCAGTATCATATTCTTTATTTTTAACTTATCATTTCTTAAGACTATTATTTCTATTATTAGGCCTGGCAGATCATGCGACAGGAGTAACAAGTACAAGTTCCTCATTTCCTGTCTTGAATGATACTTCTGGGACTCTATCCTTAAAGACAGATCCTCTTGTGGTATCGAGGTACAACGCTATGGCGGCTGTGGCAGCCAATCCTGAGCTTCGCCTTACAGATCGTCTGACAGAACTACGCCAAGGTCTTTCTAACGGGCCTCAACAACCGAGTACTACAGTGGCATTGTTATCTAGTACCAACGCTGCATCTCCTTACCTATCAGTGAGCCATGCAGCTGGGTATGGACTATTAACCTCACATCCGTATTACAACAGCAGTGGCTGTACAGCTCCTGGAGTCACTGGCATGTATCTTAATCCGCCTGTAGTGCCCCCTTCTCTGTTGTACCCTCAGTTGTACAACAGTGTTGCACACAACCAACTGCACCCTTCCATTCATTTCCTTGGAGGTACTGGTACCAACAGCGGTTCAGATCTATTGAGGTCTGCAGAATCCCTTCGAAACGAAGAAGAGACTTTGCAATCCAGTTCCAATCCTGTTTCCAGAGTCAGCTCTACGGGAAGTGCTACAAGCGTCAATGGAGGATCTGTATCTTCGATAACTAATCCCATCGAGAACAGTCAAGCAGACTCACCGAGACACCAAATACCCACTACGTGCACGACTACATCGAATGGTACAGAATTATACGGGGCTTCATCAAATGGACATTCGGACACAGCTCTGTGGAGACCTTACTAGACTACTCTTGAGTCGTCGAATTGGACATATTGTCGATCTTTGAAAATAATCTTGATAATTTCTGCCATTTGGTTGAACTAACCTTAGTGTTTTCGAGATACGGTATTTATATTCTTAAAAAGAATTTATTTCGATTGTAATTTACAATTTTTAAGTTCAACTTGATTGTTGATTGAGGTATTAAAAAAAAGGGAAGTGCAATACCATTTAAATAAAAATGCAACTTGTAAACAAGATTTTTAGGCTCTTGATCGGATGTACATTACAACTTTTAATTTCAAAATCTTAGTCTTACATATCCCGTCCTCGTAAATATTGAGGCTGTCTTCCCCTTGTTCGATTCTTATTAATATCAGACCTTGCTAATGCTCTTTAACATCATGAAAAAGAGCTTGGCATTTAATTTTGAGCTCTTTTTCATACCGAAAAGTGTCCTAATATTACAAGTTCGTGCGAGTATGCGCAGCACATTGAAAAGGAAGTCCCCCCCTCTCATCACTTCAGCTTGGCCCAAAATTATGAGATCAGTCTCTAATAGCCCTCGCGTAGCTTCTAAACCAAAGTGAATGAACAAATCTCATTTTCGGTGGCATTGAATTACGTATTGGGTTCCTAGATTTCAACAATGCACTACGTTTCTCTCAATAATGAAGGCTGCGGTAGCCTAGTGGATATGACAACGGACTCGTGGCCAGTATTTTTCGTCGAGTGGTAGGTTCAAGCCTTGATGCCACTTAAGACCCGCCGTGTAGCCGGGGCTGAGGCATGTTAAATCTGTCGAGGCTCAAAGTTATCCCTTTGGCATGGTGTGTAACTTAGGAGAGGGGATGCCAGCTCAGGATGTCGTCCTCGTCACTTGACCGAGGTTTAAAATTGCTAGGTCCATCGCCAATAGCCCTCGTGTCGCTTCTAGTGCGATATTAATAAAACCAACCAACCGACAACCCGATAATGAAATGAACTCTTTAATCATGGAGGAGGAATCAACATTTTCGTACTGGTCAATGCATACTAATATTAGAACAGTTTTCTACATTTTGAAGAAAAAAAGTTATTTCATTTTATTAGGTAAAGATAGTCTGAAAATAATTTTTAGTAAAAAAAAAAAAATTGATTTTTCATTATCCGATTACACATTATATATTAAAAAACTAATCAAATTGAAGAATTTCGAGATTATGTTCAAAGATTTCACAAAACTACTATTAGACCTTCAACCAAACAAGGCTGATATAGGAGAACAAAAAAAAAATGAGCTTTTTTCAATGTGAAGATTTCATGTTGCTTGTACATAATACCTTCCCAACGACTTAATTGGTTGAATGTGCTGTAATTTACGTTGTCTACCGAAATGAAATCATTTGATGTGTGATAAGATGTACCAAAGTTGGTATATAAATCAATTGCTGCTTGTACCACATAGATTTTATTTAAATATGTAGTGAACTATTATGAAATACTAAATTACCCCCAAACGCTTCTAGAGGCATAGACATAGCAAGAATATGAACTGTATTACCATCTTGGGTGTGAATATATAGGTGCTAATATCTATTATTCATTGAATACTTGTTAGATTTTTTTTTTCGTGTTATACGTATTTTTTAGTGTTATTGAGTAATGAAAGAGTTAACAATGCTTAAAAACAACTGTTCAGAAGACTGAAGATTGTTGTTCTTAAGCTAAGCCTCGTTTCAAAATTGGTTGAATCAAAAAAAAAAAAAAAATGATATTCGTAAAACGATATTTTCATTTTTAAATTATTCCATTAACAGTTGTTAAGAAGTTTTATTCTTATCTAATTTTGAATTTCAGTGTTTTGTTATTGTCAGCAACTTTGTAAATTGAACTTGTATAGTAAAAACTGAAGGAAGAAAACAAAATTCTTGATCAGATATTGTGTGCCAACTATCAGTATTTTGTAAAAACCATACATATATACTATACATATGAAAATAAATATTTCAAAGTATCACTGGATATATAAATATAAGTAGTTTGTTTGATTTCCGATTGATATTTTTTACACAAAATTATTACACAGAAAACTGAGAATTGTACACAAACGAAAATTCAAAATCTATCATTCATAGTCTTTTAAAAAAGGATGTAAGTACATAAGAGTTGTTAATATCAAAATTACAAAAGTTATGTTTTTTAAGATTGTTGGGACAATTTACAAAATTAGGCTATTAATTAAATTAGGATTAATTGTATCAGTAAAAGCATGTGAAACAATTTTGAATGTTCAATATTCTTTGATGTTCTATCAAGGAAAATATTGTTTTTTGTTCAAAAATTTATTAGAATACGCTTACTAATTACTTAATCTATGTAGTCCTGCAAACCTATGCCAGGTTTTGTTATATAGCGGATGCGTACACCACTCTCTTATTAAAAACAATATATCTATTTGTCGCGGATCATACATTTCATTCAAAAAATGCTGTAGCTTATTTGGTTTGAATCTTGCGTCATAAATTCTATAATATATATATATATATATATATATGTGCGTGAAAGAAAGTGCATATATCACTACATTCACAACAATATTAAATATTACGCCATGTGGCTCATAGCTGGAAAGGGCGTGACAAAAATTGATTCAATTACAAAGTAAAATAGAAAAAAAATAAGACTGTTCAATCTAGAAGTACATAATAAACACGCATATAAGCTAACTAATTAAGCATATAAGCTAATTAACTAGCTATAGTAATTAAAAATAGTACTTAAGACTAAAAGTTTAAAAAAATTCATTTATAACAGTGGTCACACACATAAAATACTAAAGTAGAAGTCAAGAAAATAAGACATTATAAAGTCAAAAAAATTTACACACACACACACACATATATATATATATATATATAAATTTAAAATGTTCGAGAAATTTGGTGTTAAACTAGTTTTAAAGGATCTTAACTTTCCCACAAGTTACTTTATAACAAATTGGTAAAAACCATACAATTTACGAAGAGAAAAATTCAAAAAAGGGAACAAGACACACCAAATTAAATAGTAAGGATATAAATCATGAATCTAATTTAGTTAACTTAAGATAATCCATTAAAAAATCAAACATATTCATCTTAATATCAAAAGACTTATACATACGTATAGGACTGACTAGGTGTCCTTCTAAATAGGAGTTATTAAGCCATAACTGTCGCTTCCTGCTCTCCAACCCCTAAAACTGCTTCAAAAAGTAATTCAAAATTTAATATAGACTTCTTATCTGTTAAAATATTTTACTGAAATGTAAAAAATATTCGATGTCATTAAACAAAATGACAACTCAAATTTGGGCACAAATTTTTTTAATGATCATTAATTACTATTTATTTATTCCAGAGAGGCAATTCTCTTAACTGTATTAAAATTAAACTCTTAATAGAAGAAGTACATTATAAGTAATTTGTTGAACTGAATTGCATGTATAAATTTGGGCGTGTGTGTTACGCAATTAAGGGGAATTAAAGTTTTTGGGCTATTTTATTAGATTTCTTTAATATCGGGATTGTTTTTCAATCATGACCGCGGATTTTTAGTTTCGATTGAACTGTCGGATAAAAAAAGTGACTTTTCGTTACAATCTCAAGTTTAATTACGTGTGGGAATTTAAGAAGTGTACACGTTAAAAATTAATCTGCCTGCCTACAGCAATATAAAATTTAGCACTGTATTTAAGCGCTCCTCCATGTAGATGTGTTAAAAGGTGTGAATTTTCGGACATATGTTGATCTCGACAACTTGAACCTCGATGCCTCTTCCTTCTCTGCTATTCATTGTATTATCAATAAAAAAAAAAAAAAAGAGTTTGAGAGTTGTTCCTGCTGTCTCGACCATGACAATTACATAATTTAAGCACATTGGGAAGTAACTGTGGGAAAACCAAGTGGTATATATATATATAAGCTGAAATGATGGGGCAACAGAGATAATGATTGTTCTTGCTTAAGTTTTGCGTGGCGTTAGGTATAACAAAAGAAAGAAAAGAATACGGTGTTACTATTGCTCTCAAACTGTAGTACACATACCCCTACGGGTACAAAGAAATTTTCCATGGGTAAGTAAGAATCTGAGGGAAAATAAACACTCCCCCCGCCCTAAAGAACATATATGTGTGTGTATTTTATATAGATGTATATGTGTGGGGGGAACCAAGGCCTTCTTAAGATTCTTCTAAGAAAACCTGCTTTTGGCCTTAATCTGCCAGTTCTACTCCTCAATCACTTTAAAATCTGTTCAACACTTCCAAGCCTCCATAGTTTCGATCTCCCTCTTTTCCGACTAGTAAAGGGCTTTGCAACAAAAATCTTCTTTTTTTTTTCCCCATCCATTCTAACAATATGAGAAGCCCAATTCATTCCCTAAACTTTAATACATTTAATGATATCAGGCTTATTACAAATTCTATAAATTTCAGAATTAAAACGTCTTCGCATGACGCCATTTTCTTTGATGCCTTCGAGAACCGTTCTCTCGAAAACTGCTATTATATATAAATATATGAGGGCAGGTTATCCCGGAGGATTTTTTAATGGGACAAGCTCTTGCAAGAATTATTCAAAAAGCTAAACAGAGTTTGTAAAGTTGTCAACAATAATCTTACAGTGGTAAAACTGAAACAAACGGAAAATTCTGCTGATTTTTTATTTCTTATAACATACAAATGCTGACCTGTAGCACATGAAAATTTATCAGGAAAAGTAATTTTTATTAATCTCATTTTCTTACTGATTTGTATTCCAAAATGTGATGCAGTGAAAATGTTACAGCCCTGTGCCTGAAAGATTGGTGCTTCGAGACTTCCTTTTACTCTGAAGATGCATGCCTAGTATAATAAAATTGTAGTTGATTGTCTTGGATTAATGTCCCATTTTAAACTTTTGGAGACGGCTCTTGTAATTTTGTGCCCTGCTTAAGGGACGAGAGTGACACCTGAGCTGATATTTTTCTCTATTGAATTCCATTCGATACACGGAGATATTTAGAGGTCCAGTTTCTTTTAATATCCAACACTTCTTCTTAGTAAGACGTATTCTTTGGAGAATTATGTCTCAAACCGTGGCTAGACTTGAATATCACGATCGTGATCACTCGGCTACTGTGGTCGCCTTAAAGAGTCAAATGTTGTTAGTTATGATGTCTACTAATGAATATATTCTATCTAATCATAAGTATAACTCCTTTTATTTGATCACTGACGGTATGCAATTGAGTTTATGTTACGTATTGTAAGTAAGAATTTGAAGTAAGTGGATAAGAGGAGATTGGAGCACCAGCTCAGCGATTGATCTCGTCATTTGACTTTGGTTCAAAATAGCGATGCGAATCAGCAGTGATTAGCGGGTGATTTAGATGCGTCGGGTAGAAAGAGGCAGCCGAAAAGCGTTCAATAAACAGAAAAGGATAACAGCTTTCAATACACAATTTCATGTGACTCAGACAATGCGATAATAGATTTTGTTGTTCCACGACAATCAAAACTGAATCAACCAATAAAAAATAATTTTAAAAAGTGTAAAGTATGAAATATTTATGCAACTCAATTTAGAGTACCAAGTATTTATTGCAGAAGTCGTTTAACTTTTGCTCGGAAAATTTCAGCAGACCTTCGAGATTTGTTTATTTTCATTAATTCTTTTCACAATACAAGGTTTCGATGCACTAGTAAGGTTCTTAATAAAGGAATTAAAGGGTTTTTGTAGGCTTACAAACTTTATGTAAGTACGGAAATTGTGACTCTGGAGTACCTAGTGATCTCTTTTCTTTTCCATGGAATTTGTTGTCTTTGGTAAACACGAATAACTCGCATCCGGGATACTCTAGTGATTCTACTCTATTTTAGAGTAGGATCATCTTTAGTCTTCCAATTTTTCCCATTTTTTTGCAGCCTAGATTACAGTTTAAATAAATACGCTTGGCCAGATTTGGCCTTTGCACCATAAACCTTACCACTCACTCATTCTATTCGTAATAATATAATATGCGATAATAAAAATATGAATCAAAGCTTATAGTAATAAACATGTTTATAATAGAATTGCAGATAATCCACGAATAATTTAAAAAAAAAACATTTTCTAAACCTTATTTCCCATGCTAATTAGATCTTGCTTTTCTTTCTTTCCTAAATATTTACAATAAATTACATTAGCATCAATTCAATCTGACACAAGGATTATTCTGCCACACGTTTTAATACGCATGTTCGAGAAAATTATCAACAATCTTATGCCTTTACGAAATAAAACTTAAATTGAAAATGTTTATTTACCAAATGTATTTATGCATTATTACTGAGGATATTAACTATTATTTAGGTATATTTTTTTTAAAATTTAAAATGCTATTAAAACATGCACATGTATTACCAAGAGTATCATATTTTATTGTGTTAATGATTTTTCAATGAGATTAATTTATTTTCTTCATAATTTCTTAAAAAAATTCCAATCCTGTGGCGTTGAATGGCGTTCGCTTATCCACTTGACTCGAGTGTTTGTGCATTAGCTGAGGAGTCCATGTTTAAAAAAAAGTTTAGAGCCTATTTGGAACATTTTTATTTTCATATTTTTACTATTATTTTTTAAATTTACAATACCTTAAAATATTTTTAAAAAATCAGCAATTGCGTCGATTACTTAATTTATTACAAAGATGCCCAATTTCATTTAGATACTCAGTTTATTCTCAGCCCGACCCTTTTCCCCCCTTCTTCGGTATTGATCATAAATAATTAATATGAAAATACCTGTTAACATGACTACTTCATTTATAATGAATTGAAAATACGAAAAAAATGTAACATACTTGACACATACACATGGTTAATCCTTAGGTGATTATAAACATATTATTAAAGGTATTCTTAAAATTATTTAGAAAGTCTTGTTAAATGTATGTGTGTGTGTGAGAGAGAGAGAGAGACAATTCAATTATATATTTTGCATTTATGGGAATTTCTTAGAGGGTGAAATTTATTTAAGGTAATTTAATTATTTGATATAGAATTTTAACATACACATAGCTTAGTTTCATTAAAAGAATTTGAAAAAGTTATTGGTAAATCATCGATAAATGGTCTCATCTGCGATTATTAAAATATTTCGTTTGCCATTATATTAAAACTTTCTTTAACATTTTCTGTCGTCAGATGATGCTTCACAAAAGTATCACAGACTAAATTGGTATTTCTACTTTGCCAAAAATACCCATTTTAAAAGCTTTGTACTGTAATTAATATTGCTGAATATATTTCTTATTAATAAAAAGGGATTTTAGCAATTACCGTTAGTATTTTCGATTATTAGACTGATACCATTTAATCAAAATTATTTATCATAATGCGAATATTGGAGTTCTCAAAATTTTTGCTGTCGTTTTTACGCATATTTATGAGCAATAAAAAAAGTTAATGTTTTACCTAGAGAGATTTAAAAGAAATCTACAGCGTCTAAAAATACACAAAACTTTTTCGTATAGGTTTATCATTTTCACCTGTAGTTCATGAGTACTATTGAATGAATATAACTGTTAATTATTTATTTCCTTGTAAGTACGTAGGAAGCTCATTTTACATTAACTAATTACCTTGCTAAATATGTCAAGATTTATTTTTCTAACATTTTATTCTTAAAGCAATTATTGTGTCTTTTTTAAACATAATAATTTTAGCAATGCATTCTTCTTGATAAAAAATGGATTTATAAAAAGCTTTAATTATATAAGACGTGTCAGTTTAGAGACTATGAATTTTCTTAAAAAAATTCACTGCATAAGTCTCCTTTGCTAATTATCTTCTCAAATCTAATCAAATGTATGTGTTTGAATGTGATAAAGTGCATCTGGAAGAGTAGAAAATAATGAAGGTTTCTGTCCGACTGCTTTTTCCTTTCATATTTGGAAGTACGAGGATGGTCTAAAAGGTTCATGTTTTTGCCGATAAATGGCATATAAAGGCAAAATAGTGTTCCTACAGTATGTTGCTATTTGTTAAAAGGAAGCTTGAACAGCCATTTATTGCCAAATTAAAATTTGATTTCTGCCGAAGCCGATCGTCATCATTTTGGGTCGAACTATCCCTGCCAATGATATCTGGACTCAACTTTTTTAAACACCAGAAACCAAGCGCATATTAAAACAATAGGTTGCTTCTGATGAATCTTTTTCAAAGAAAACGAAGACGGCATCATCAGCCAAAAAAATTATGGCAATGATTTTTTTGGGTGCGAAGGGTATCGTACTTTTGACTTCTTTGAAGAAGAAAAAGCCACCAATAGAAGATGTTATAGTTTTTGTTACACCTTTTCCCATTTCTAATACCCCAACTCTCATTCCTAGCAAGGTTACTTTTTGAACCACTTTCATAGTTTTGTGTCTCTCTGTTGGCTTTCAGATTTATATATATTTTAAAATATTAATTGAATTGGAGAAGGAAAGATACAACTAATTAGAAATATTCAATATTTTTTTTCATCCTTTCGGATGCATATTATTGCATTCAATTAAATATACAGTAGTGTTTAAATTTGAGAAGAAAAGTAGAAATTCTAAAGGACTGATATTACGTTCACGAATTCGAATTCGAAATGGCTGATAGATGGGAACCTTAAGGTTCAGATATCATGGATCATCATTGAAAAATGTTAGCTTTACTATACCAAGAATAATACTGTTGCAGACATGACCTTATAAGTGATTTATACAGTTTTATGATTCATATTAAGAATTTACCTCATTTTTTTAAGTCATGTTTTGAATCATTCGCATATTCATCTCAATTTTTTTCTTAAGTTTATTTGCTGAATGCTGTATATTGCTTTAGAATTTTGAAGAAGTCATACAAAAATTTAAATCCTTAATTTTTGTCTCCATCTTTTTCATCAATTTTAAAGTCATACAATTCCAAATTACTTAGATTAACAAATTATACAACAAGATATCAGAAACTTCTTATTCGGTAACTTAACAAATCGATAGAAAAGTCGACAACAACGAATTATTTTATCAAAAACGAGAAGTTGAAGAATATCGATCGTAATTTGTTTTAAATGCTTGGCTCGTTTTCCACTCAAATTCCGAAATTTTTCCACCAAAAAGAAAACCATTATCTCCAACAAACTCGACTGATGCCAGCTAGTCTGTAAAGTGGCTTGTCATTTAGTTAGCAAAAGGAGTAATGTTCTAAAGTAAAAAAGAATAAGATAAAGGGCATTAAAATGTAGACATAAGTTTCTGGCAACAGCGAACACTGTGATAAATCAGCCAGTGCCCTCTGGTGACTGTTTGGCGGTCGTCCACAGCGATAATTAGGTTACCCAGCTTGCTCAGAGCTTGGCAATTAATTTTAGAAGGGATGGTAGATACACAAACTAAGTGGTCAACCATTAATTGCAAGTATGTGGCGTTGTTTTGGATGTAAATAAAAAATGCCACTGAAGCATTAGTGGCGTCGAAAAGTAACAAAAAAAAATTCTTCATGTATGGTACGTTTATATCAAAGACAACAAAAGCTTGCAGTGTCTATTGTATTCCTGGCAATTACTCAATGAAAGTTCTTTTATCTTTTTTTTCATCGAGATCTTTTCCAAGCTGTGCGAGGAAATTAGTGCTTTCGGGAAAAAGCAGAATGGGGAATGGTGTAATTAAAGATAATTCTTAAAAGCCGGTGTGTGGCGAAAAGAAAGAAAAGGAGGGGAGGGACTTTGAATTTATAATTTCTTTCTATTCTGTGAAGCACTATTTAATTTCGTTAGCAAGCTACTTAAGAACAGTAATCAAATTCTCGTTGGATAGTGTTCAGTGCCTTTGACGAATCCATTTCGCTGGAGGCCCATTCACTAATTCATTTAAATGTTTAAGCTCACTAATACTGTGAATGTTGTACGAGTCATAAGTAGTTTCATATTTAATTCACGTTGAAATAATGCTAATTAATTTAGACGCCTCCAGTCTTGAAATAGTTTTTGCTTTTTTACGTGTTCCTTCAAGAGAAAGCTTGCTTAATTTATTGTATTAGTTCTGTTATAGAAAACCAAATTAACAAGGATTTTAAAAAGACCCAGAAGTTTGATATTCGATTTCGCTACTTCCGAAGATTTATTTCGTTAAGAATTTTATCATTTTGACTTGTGTTTGTTTATGGAGAACAATAAATGATTGAGATATAAGGCAAACAGCAAAGTTTCAGCAAACATAACGCTCTCTCCTCGTTTCGGCAAATAACTTTTAACTTGATAATTTAAAGTACAAGTACAGAACACAAATATTTATCTAATTATCTTATTGACTGTTCTTTTTTTAATATCGAAAAATGTTAAGTTCGTCTCTATTACAGTCCTTTTTCTAGAATTGAATATTTATAAAAAACTAAGACATATTTTCGGGTTTGATATATATACACACATATTCAATAGAACCTATATATACTGAATTTTTTTTTTGAGGAACCTTGAACTTTCATGTTAAAAACAGCTTCTGCATTTCGAGCAAAATATCTATATATCCACCCAGAAAAAAAATTGGGGTGGTGCATATCGTCATTGTCCCGACAGCAACAATTTTTTAGTTTAGAGTGAACACTTAATAAAAAGTAAATAGTACGCCTATATCAATCTTATTACTCCTATTTAAAACTGTTTAAGTATTTATGTAATTTTATCAAGTTATAACAATTTAAAAAGTAAAGATAATGTAAGATACCATGAGAATGAAATTTACATTTTTGGGGACATTTACAATCTACAATGAAATTTATAATCTACAAACATTGAACCAGAGGCACTCTTTCAGAGACAGCAAATACTTTTCTATTCTTTTCTCAAGAATTGGCTTAGCTGAAATAGTTTTCTCTTCGTGATGAAAAAATTTAAGCATGAGAAAGGGAAAAAGTTCTTGTCTTAAAATTTAGAGTATCTATAATAGTATAATAAGAGAATTATCCTGAAATATTTAAATTTCGATAAAAAATCTTGGGGGTTGTATATGTCCATTTGCACTCTCCAGGATATGCCATTGTTCCCAACAAAAATGCTTCCATAAAACAATTATGTTTACCTATTGGAGTAAAATGACGGTATTGAATTCGAGCAATTTTCGCACATAGGCCATACATTTATTATGGCTTACTAACCAAACCGATCAGGACGTATTGGATAATTACTTTGACGGAGAACTCAAAGAGTAATGGAAGCATTGCAAACTGCCCGAATCGGTTTGATATTTATCTTCATCTTCCTGAATAACTTTTTACCTATATGAACAAAAGTGAATATTAATTTAAAATGGCTTCAGAAAAAGGTCATGTTCAAAAATATATGAGGAATATATAATTTGTCCAAAAATAAGAAGAAAAAAAAATTGCTTTTTTTTGTATACAAACATTCAGTTTTTAGTACATTATGAACAAAAGTTTTAAACTATATATACATATTTGTAAGACTTTTTAAATAAATTTCTTTGGTAGTTTACTGTTTTAAACCTTATTTATCCCTAAAAATAAGCTATACTTGATTGTTCTTAGTAAAAAAACGGTGAAAAATTTTCTATGTGTGTTTTTCTGTGTTGGAATCTCTCTATATAGAAATTTTTTCCAGGAATCGATTAATGTTCAATAGATATATCTATAGACATGTGAATGAATTCATAATAAATTACAAATAATATCTAAAATAAAAAAAAAAAACCAAATTGAAAAATAGTTATATATATATATATATATATATATATATATATATATATATATATATATATATATATATATATATATATATATAGTGTGTGTGCGCCATCAATATCAAAAAAAATCCACTAACTCAATTAAGCATCTTGAGATTAATAACCCTTGAATAGAAGAGCAATAGTGAGAAAAAAATTTTTTAACAGAATTATTTTTGTAGCAACAATATATACCACTATTAAATTAACAACATATAGGAAAATTAGGTGATATTAATATTGTTAAATTGATAAAAAAATTTTAACATCAAAATCCTTAAAATCATATTAAATTTAGAATTGTTACTAATGGTTGGAAGACATTTTAATTTTGCAGGTAAAAAATTCACAAAACATTTTAGATAAATGAAGAGCACCGCCATTATTAAAAATAGTGCTGATACAGCAACATATAAATAATAAACATAATGAGTATTTTATAGCTATTATTTTATATCTTTTTTTCTTTATATTGATTTAGGAGGGTATTAAAGTTTTAAAAGAGATTTATAAAAAATTATAGTAATAAGGTAATTGTATACTAAACATTTGATTACTTAGCTTTGTTAATCTTTAAAGAAAAATTTAATTTTAATAATTAAATTATAAACATATAAAATGCAAAACATACTTGCAAGTAATTTCTTAGCTAAGATTTATACATTCTAATGAAGATATTTTTATTATAACATTTTTATAACGTAGATGTATTAATGAATGATATTAAACAGTAAAGATGTTAGTTCTTCTTATAATTATCAATAATAGTAAATTTATTGCATACTAATATTAATTAAATGAAGGGAATGGTTAGATGTTTTTAAATTAGAAAATAGATTCGCATAATATATATGATAAAAGAAACTTTTTCCTCCTTTGGGATTCATAAAATTGTTTAATTTGGAGTTCATTAAGTATTGAATATTTAAAAAAATATAATTTGTTGCCAAATTACGCAATTTTAGACTGTGCTGAGATGGTGAACTTTAGACAAATTAATGTTAATCTCTGACAGTTAAGAAATTGTTTGAAGCAGAATTTCTTGAATTTCCTGCATGTATGACTTGAATACTGTATCCTGATCGTCGATAAATCTAAGTTTTCTATAAGTCATGTACAATTTAAATGAATTTTACAACACATTACGAAAAATCACAAGTTCGTGTCACAGGCGAACCCCGTTATAGTGCACCATTCTGCGGACTCAATAATAAGTTCATTATAACCTGAAGTTCCTCACTTCTATTTTTTGTTGAAAACAATCATTAATGATAACAATCAATTTATTACTGTAGTAAATCTTTAATTATATTTATGAACTTATATATGTAGTAAAATGTGTATGTGTGTAATATATTAGAGCAACTGCCTCTTTATGAGACTATTATCTAAAAACATCAAAAAAACCATACATGAATAATAATTATTGGAATCATAAATTTTTTAATGTAGATTTGAAGAATTATGCTTCAAAATGATCAACAAAATGTAATTTTTTGTATATTCCGTTGAATGCGGCGAAGTATTTTTAAAGAGATTCTTCCTTCTTTTTCAGCTCACGTACGAGTAGCTTTAGTTCGTCCGGGGAGCTTTGTGAGAGTGTAAAAGTGATTAGTGAGAACCAAGCAACTTTTTTTTCCACTATGTAGGTTAGATGTTTAAATAACGCCAACTTATTTGGTGTTTCTTCTATAAGTTTGATTTTTCATTATATCCTAATTTTAAAATGTTTCCTCTTTATGGATTTCTTCTGATATTTTTACTAATTTTTTTATCTGATATTAATATTGGCGAAGAACGCTTTTGCGGTCCGTTCTTACAATTGTTCTGATTTCGAGGAATGTTTTAAAGGGGGGGGATTTATATTGTGACCAGTGGATCTTTTAAAAGCGGGGATAGCTAGGAAAATAGGAATGCTGTTTACAATAGACCAATGGTTGATTCCTCAGAAACGAAGAAAGAAAGAGCTGAATTTGAGAGAAGTTTTGATGCTGCCTTCAGTATTCTAATACGTATGTGCAAAAATTAGCTTTGAAAATCTGAAAAAAAATAAATAAAAATAAAATTTTAGAAGGAAAAATTTCTGTAGTTCACTATACGAGAGCGCACTTCTTCTTGTGAAATTAACTATAAAAATCAAATTATATTGAACTTTTAAATGACATTGGTATTCATATAATTTTTCTCCCCATTCATATAATTTTAAGACACTATCACTTTATCATGGATGTGAATTTAATTTGTTTTAACGAGAAAAAATTAATATCCTTTATGTTTTGCGCCAATATATCCCTGACGATTCAATGCCATAAATTTAACCAACCAACACTTTTAAAAATAATTTAAAAATAACACTAGTCAACTAAGAGTTTTAATTGACCAGTGAAAAGGTTCATTATAACTGAGAAATACTATGTCCCGGGGTCACTAAAACGAGTGTTTCGTTGTATTAGCTGTCGTTGTAATGGGTTTTCATGTGATTTCACAACTAATCTTTTTGGCTATTATTTGAAATTTGAGGACCTCGTCTTGTGAAAGAACCATTGTATGGAACCATCGGCATTTACTTTATAAGAAGTTTAGCAAATTGGAAATTATTAGATAGATAGATTCGAGAGATCGGAGGTAATGGAGAGATAAGAGGCTGGTGAGGAGGTAACAAATTGTTGGGCTCATTATATTGGTGTAAGTTGAGTAATGTTCTGAGTTGGTTCTCTAAGGAATCAGTGTCACATTCAGTAGCTATAATATGCTTATGGTAATGACGCCACCAAAGAGCTGTCTATATAACCAGTGGCATGGTTTCATCGTATCTGGCTTGTAGGAAAACCACGCCAAAAGAGTTTAGCATAGACAAGGCTTTTGTGACATCAACTTCTGCAAACTGCAGCCTCCAGGAGGACCCTTTCTGCCTTCTTAGGAAACCAAAGCTTAAGAGTAGATACTTTCTGGATTCCGTTTAAAAGTATTTATTCCCTGATCCGGTTCCAGTTTTGCTATAATAAGATAAGTAGTAATTTCTAAATTATAAATTTGCTTAGGCGTGACCAAAATTAACGCCCAGATTCGTAATATAAGTTACATTCATATAGACATTAAAAAAGAAAAATTAGATTTCTTTCAGTGATTGTTTTATTGCGTCTGATAGCTCATAACCTTAGTAGCAAAAGCAGACGTGTTGCATTGTTAGACATCAAAATTATTGATAGTTTATTAACGTCTTCACTGAAGCCGTCGAGAGCTATTATGACGGAGTACAAAATTATGAATCTTGACAAGTGAGGACGGCACTTAAGCTTACATCTCATTCTCCAAAATTTTCACGCCATTCCAAAATGAGTGACATCGAGCCTCGACAGATTTAAAGAGCGTCAACCCCACTAGATGATTCTTTAGAAGTATCAGGACCTGAGCTCACGATTTAGCAGTAATAACGCCGGCTATGAGGTCGCGATCATAACCATTCGGCTACTGCTGCTGCTACATCGAAGACAAAAAAAAAAGTAAAATTTAAATTTATCTGATTTTGCTTCGAAACGAATGTAATAATTTTTGTTAAGGATAATCGTACTTTATATAAATGCACACAGCATCAACTTTATTTTGTATTTTCTTCCATTTACTCTAATTTTCCTATTATAATGGTTCGCTGAAGCATCTCGTTTCGTTCGTTTTCGAACTCCTACCAGATGAACATAATCTCTAATTAATAGACCGATTGAAATTATATTTTCGACGAGTCCAATACAGTCATACGTAGGGAGAAAGAATCACTACTCGTCTACACAAAAACGAAGTACACGATAAACTTCTTTGAAAGTACTGTACCGAGTCTGATAGAAGCCATCTTTCCCCCCTGTACATTACTGATTGGGTCAAACTTTATATCGTGTTAAACAATACTTTGCTCTTAGACCTAAACTTCACTCGAAAGTTATTTATTTTATTTTAGAAGCGCATGTGAGTAGAAGGAGCCAGATGCTTCGAGAAGGGACCACAAACAGCTCAACGACATCCCATTGGCTGCAGCTGTCAATGGGGGTCCCTCTTTTTCACCCTCCGTCACCAAACACTAACTTTTGTACTTTATAGAGTGAAAAGAAGTCCCACAACCTACCTATGGGCGTCGATCGAAAAGCGTGTGTTTGTATGGAGGGTGAGTTGGGAGAGGGGGATGTTTAAAAAGTTCGAATTTTATTTCTGCTCTTTCGAAAGAGCCAAATAGAAGCGCACACAATGGAGGCAATCGGGCAGTTTTTAAATGGAGTTCAAACGGTTTGCTTTTTAAGGCTACATGCGCCTAATTTAAGGGGGAGAAAAATAAACAAAAATTTTTTAAATAATAAGTGTCGATAAAATATTATTTTATTTCAATTTCATTAAAGTATAGAAAATAGAATGTTTCAGTATATTTCTAATTTCTCTTTGACTCAATCTATTTTCCCTGTATACAATATATTTTATACTTCTAATAAGTATAAAACAAATATATCGTAGTATGCAAAATTAAATATCTATTTTGTATTTAAAGAATTAACTTATTGAATTATTGAATATTTCTAATTTTTAAGAATCCGTTATTGTAAATGGGCATTTGTCTCTCGATCAAGCAAATCCATATTAATATTGAAATCTTTTCTTTTTTCTGAAAGATCTAGTCTGGTTCTTGTTTGAATCTAGTTTGTATTCTATTATTTAACCTTAAGCAAAAATAACCTCCAGAGTTGAAAAATCACTCATGAACGAAGATTCATCACTCGTGATTTAAGAATTCCTGATTGAATGCTTATATATATACAAAAATAATTGTTCTTGTAAAAATTCAAACAAGTATTAAATCTGTTGGATAAAGAACAAAATGTGCGTATATATGTTTCAAAATTCAATACAGTAATGACCATGAGGGGGAAATGGTGCCTTTTTCTAACCGAAATCAGAAATGTAATATGTTATTCGCATTTTTGTAGTTATGATTATGTTATTTACAGATGATTAGTTTTTGAAAATTTTAAATCTTCTTCGAGATTACAGTAGTTTATCCTATGAAAATATTCTTCTTTCTAGGTTTCTTTTCTTTATGGTTTGAAGTCCGGAAAAGTATAAATCGTATGAAAAAGTTTTTGATGGCATAACAAAATGTAAACAATTAATTTTACTGTTCGTGATCAAAATATACAAAACTAGGGGGACAACCAATTAATAAATCTTTCCAATTTTTTTTTATTTTTATCGCAGATGTATAACTAAGATTTTATCTCTCAAATTTAAAACTTAACTTTTGCTTTTCAATGGGAGGGTTCAACTCAAATAATTCCTGATATTTTTATTTTATTTCATTACATTCTTGATATGCTTTTTGGGAAAATTTTGGATCACTATTCACTATTTTTGTAAATTGGAATTCCGAGTTCTCAGTTTCATGACAAGATCAATATAATTGATTATTAGCCTTTAGTACATCCGTATCCAATAAAATTGCATTGCCTAAACTTAATGAGAAAAATTTTGAGAAAATTCGTAAGAGCTAAGAAGAACTGTAAAAGAAAATGAGAAAGTGATACCCATACACATGGTTTACATAATTTATTCTGTGCCTTCCATCACAAGCAATCCAAAGTTGGTTGGGTTTATTAACGTAGCACTAGAAGCAACATGAGAGCTATACTGGCGAGGGACCTCATAATTTTGAACCTCGATCAAAAGACGAGGTCTACTCCTGAACTGTGTGTGTCACTCTTTCTCCTAACTTCCAAAACCCGCCAAAGGGAGGATTTTGTGCCAGGACAGATTTAACGTACGTCAGTCCCGGCTACACTGCAGGTCTTTAATAGCCCTAAGGCTCGAGCCTATTACTCGATGAAAGCCACAGGTCGCGGTCCACGACCATGCCCACTGGGCTACCGCGATAACAAAGGTAATCCAAAACTAAATGAAATAGTATACATTGAAATTTGTGTTCAGCAAACATTTTCCTGCAAAGCTGTAAAAGCACGTGTTACCCATACACACACACACAAATAAAATAAACATGAAAGAAAACATAAAGTGCTTTTTTACAGCAATTTTTATAATAATTGCTCAAAACTGCGCCTCCCCCCCCCCAATTTTAATATTTAGCAATGTCGATGGAATAATTGAAGTAGAGTGTTTCAAAGATGTCACTTTTTTTTCTTGTACATGCGGAGTAACAAAACACAGGTGCTTGAAAAATATTATTCTACACAACTCTGTTTATCGACGCAGTTAAGCATGCATTGCTTTTGGTGGAACTTATTCTGAAGTACATTCGTTTTGTAAACACTTCCGGAAAAGAATTTGCTGCCAACGATGCCGTAAGTAAACAGCTTTTTTTTTCATATCTATTTCTTATGTTAGTGACTCGGCGGGGCGCTTGTGCTGATGAATTACTATAAAAAAAAAAGTTTATTGTTGTGTGCTGCTTACCTTCTTTAAATTTTGACACATTAATTGTGAAATATTTTATATATAACACTGCATCCGAATGTCTGCTACATTCACTTTTTCTCGTCCAACGAACTATTAATGTTTGGTCATAGAACTATCCGTATTTGAAACAGAGTTGTCAGTGGTATTTGAATAAGTTACCAACAACATTTGTAAATAAGATTATATGACATTCAAATATCACCGCAGTGTAATTCAATGGTCAAAGTAGCAAGTTTTATAGATGACAAATTTTAAGTCACGAGTTTGAATCCTAATTCCTCCAAAGGCTTTCATGTTTTGCAATTGCTCATTGAAATCAATTCTTCCTCAATATCATAAAGGGTTGCGGAAATTGGGAAAATTAGGTTCAGGTGTTATCCTTGTTGGCTGACAATGGTTCAAAATTTAGAGGTCTGTTCCTCATGTGACCAACTACGATGAAAACTAATAAATTAACATGGTACAACCATGTTAGTAAAATATTCATTGTTAAAGTTGTAACATTCATAGTTAAAATTATAATATTCATTGTTAAAGAAGTTTACTTTTCTTTAACAATGGATATTATAATTTCTTCAAGTAAATAGAGCAATTGCTTTTCTTCTTTTTTAGGTGTTTTCCATTATTTGCTTAAAGATTTTTAAAAAATTATAACAATAAAGTTCTTGTGGGAAACTAACGAGTGATATTTTCCTCGTACTTTGTCACAAAAATAAATGAAGAAATATCATATCGAGTGAATGGATGTATCTATTTAACATATTAATCAGAGATATTTTTTCTATTATATGCTTGATTGAAAATAATCTAACTAAATATGATAAAGATTTAAATAAAGTGAAGTATGTATGAATTATATTTTCATGTTAGAAAATTTATCAAGGCTCAATTGCATGGAGGGTTAGAATCTTTTTTTTTTTCTAGAAAAAAATTCAACTTTTTATACCATTTTAATTCTCACTGAAAGATTTTTAAGAAATTATGGGTAGAAAATTTAAAACTGTACTTGTTAAAAACTCTGAATTTTAAAAAAAAATGTCTTTACATTAAAGAAATAATAAACTGTGAAAATATTAGAAGTAATATAGTCGTATCTGCCACAGTATGGAAATTAAGAAGATGCTCGAAAAAGGGAATTTTAAATTTCATTTACATTTCGGAAACTAGAATTCGTGTCCAAGTTTTAATTATAAAATAAATATATTTATATAAATGTGGTTGTGAAAAACATCTTTCACTATTAAAACAAAATGTTTCGAATAATAACGCATTAGCTTACTTACATTCTTTTTTAACACAAAATCCCAACTTTCTTTTTTCACTCTCATTTGAATCTTAATCTATTCAAATACATTTTATATTTTATCTATAGTTTTTACTTTCAAAGAGACGTAAGATTTTAATTTAAACCTAAATGCTAGGTTTGATGAAATTGTTTTCTTAGTGATACAGATGAGAAGTTTGAATTAATATATGTCAACACTACACTGGAATTAAAACATAAATTTTTTAACTATCTTTTCAAAGGCTTATAATTTGAAATCTTTACTATCCTAATTCTTAAGCTATTTCAGAGCGTAGCTTTATAGCTAGTTTACATTAAAATTCATTTTGCGGAATTCTATTTCTTTTTTTATATTAGTAAAAACAGAAAAACATACCATTAAAATTCTATTTCTTTTTTTATATTGGTAAAAACAGAAAAACATACCATTAAAAAATTTGAAAAATACAACATTATTTATTTGATGCGATTCAGTCTTCATTAAAAATTAAGAAAAGAGCCTAATCAGAATAAGCTGAGTTTAATTACTTAATGTCGATTAATTTTTTAAAAAAATCAAATAGAATTTTTTAAAAAAAATATTCAATCGTGTTTTTTTGAGCTAATAGAGTTGGGTAAGTCTGGGAGATTTAACCAGAAAATCTGTAGGAGTTACATCAATCCAATATTATTAAAAGTTATTTAACATTATTACTAGTTCATCACACAATATTTTAAGATTTTTTTTTAGTTATAATGTTTGTGTGACTCTTAAAAAAATAGTTGTATTTCAATCAAATATGTGTAATGTTGAACAATAAGATCCTTTAAATACATTTTTATAGCAATCAAAATAAAAAAAATTATTAAATACATCCCAATTATCGCTACAATATTTTAACTTTTCAACCATTCCCTCCCCTCTTTTTTTCTCTCTTCATTATACCATAAGCTCCTAATGATTTTTGTTCTTGGAGTAATGAATAAATTTTAACAAAAGATTTCACGTCATTTCTTCCCAATAATTATGAAACAGAATTAACTGTCCATGGGATTTGTTTATATGAAACTATAATTACTTTCATTCAATTTTTCTTCGAAACTGGTATAATATCCATCGTTAAACAGACACCATAAAAATAATCTGAGGGATCATAACTTGAATTTGTCAAGAAAATTCGAATCTATTCTTACATTAGTGTTTAAAACTTGTATTTTCAAACTTTTCCTGAATAATCGTACCTATTGAACATTTTCTCTAGAAGAATTATACGCTTTCAAACCATATAGAAAAATCTCTACTGTTTGAAGTGTTTTTCTTAATCATGTGCTCAAACATTAAATATACACACACTACATAGGGAGAAAGATATACAGCTACGAACCTAACACTTCAAAGACGCTTCCCCGAAACGCTGCTTTTTTCATGAAAAGAGTCATAAACAGAGGTTTCGTCAGAATATAGAAGAAGGGAGTTAAGCATTGACCCTGACCTTGGCGATGATCGTGGTGACAGTTTTGGTGACTTAGAGATAGTCTTGTTGACTTTGACGACAAAATGGAGGTTCTTGAAGATACTAGAACTTTTCCATTCATCTAATGGGAGAGTCGATCTGGAATTTTTTCTGTGGCATTACACATGGCCGTAAGAGCTATAAATACGCAGAGATCCTGAGATGAAGCCATATGTTGGAGTCTGCCATTGAAGTGCACAATAATATTTTGGAGGTTTTACTCGCAGTGTGAGCTAGTTAGCTGGCTAGCTGAACGTTATCGAAAGTGTTATTACTGTTATTAAAAGTGATGCTCTGAATCCTTTTTTGTTTCTGATTTGTACTCTGTACGAGGGCTGATTTCTTGATTGTGCAGTTATACTGTACTAGTACTCTTAAATGTGCTTTATTATTTCTAGAATATTTGAGAATATAGAGTCATTCTCCATTATTCTCTTTGTTCGATTGTTTTCCGAATACCCATAGAATGATTTTTGTAGCAATACGTATACTGATAATGATTTGAAAATTTTCAAATAGCTGTACAGTCATCGGAAAGTAGAATGATTTTCTTATCTCTTCCCCAGGATATAATGGATTACTTTGGTTATCTCTGTGTCTCTTTTCCACTCCACTATTTTGAATCGAATGTCACTTAAGTAAAAAACACGATAAAATGAAGTGCTCGTATTTATTGTGAAAGCGTGACAGAAAGCGTTTGATTATCAATAGCAAAATTTTGGGAACCAGTTTATAAAAAATCTTTAAAATTGTGTTTCTGCTTGTTCGAAAACCCACCTTAGGGAAGGACCTACTCATCTTACACATAAACATCTTTTGTTTGAAGAGAGAGAGAGCTCTAGAGTGTCCTTCCCATCAGGTTTCATACACCGTTCATCATATTTTAATTGACTGTTAGGTGTCTAATCATCATATTCCACATTTTTTTTCAATTCTTTTGTTTCAAACATGTCTTTAGTGGGGAAAAAATACCCATCGCAACTTGTCTACATTTTTATTCAAAATTAATTTTTTAATACAATATTTAAAATTTTAACTCTAACATTTTGAATTATATTTTATATATCTATGTGTTTTATATACCATTTTATTTAAGTGTTGTTTAATAAGAGTGGTTAAATTTTAAGCAAATGTTTGGCGCAGCTTAGCCAGATTTGGCTCTGTCACAAATAAACTCTACACTAAATGTATAATTTTGATAGCTACTTTTGAAGCTCACTCGAACCACGACAATTTCATGAAAAATTACACTATTCATATTCTGTACAAGATAATTTTAATTTATTACTGTTAATTTGGATAGATTTGCTAAGAGATTCACACAAAAAATCAGATTAAAAGTTTAGTTATTCCTTTTTTTCCCCTTTATATATGTTTACAACTGTCCGTACTAGGAGAACAACAAAAATGAGCATTAATTTGATATGAATAAAACATGTTACAGATGATTCAGAGTTATAAGAGTGTATGTAGTAACAACAACAAAATCGGAGTCTATATCTAGATTCAATTTATCATTATCAACGTCAGTGATTATATAGAATAATATAGAATATCCCTTACACGTGGCCTCAACTCAATTAATTCCCAAAGCATTTTGTCTCCCTTGACTTCATTACAAAAAGCTTATGAAGGAAATTAGAAAATACAGTTTCTTCATTTCCTACTTGTATCTGCATAAGTTTTTGAACGTGAGCTCACAGGAAGAAGAAGAATCAACAGAAAGAATAAAATTATGTAAAATGACGTAATGAAAACGAGGATGAACCTCACGCTTTAAATATAATAGTGTCGTTTCGATCAATGCACAATAATTAATTTCAAAAGTAATTTGGATTTGAGGATATTTTTTCAAAAAACTTCTATCATTTAACTATCATCGAAGGAATTTTAAAATGCATTCATATGGAAATAAATATAATAGTGGATAGTTGAAATGAAACACACACATCAGCCTTCAGCGGTTGATATTTAACCAATAAATGTTGGGTTACAGAAAGAGTTTTCAACGTTTTTTTTTTTTTTTTTTTTTTTTTTGTTTCAAAATTCCTTTTCACCAGTAATGTGAAGGGTTGTTCCTTTACAAATGAACTACTTCCCATCAGTCCCCGAGTAGGGCTGTGATATCCTGCTTGTTGGAGTAACAGACTCGAAAGTGAAGGACATCAGTTTAGGATCTGGTATTTCAAAAGACTGTCGAGTACATTTCTGTTGGGTCTTTAAATCCTAAATTTGATGAGGAAAGTGGGGTTCCAACACACATTCTGACCTCGCCATCTGACCGGGCCTAAAATCAGAAAATGTCGGGCAGAAATAAGTGGCTTGAAAACGTTTAATAAAGAATCAGTGCTTTTGTAATATACATCTAAACACACAGTAAAATTATGGGAAAAAGTATTTTCATTATATTGATAAGCAATCAACACAATTAAAAATATGATGCTGCAATATTTATGCTTCTCCTTCACACATAAAATAAAAGTCTATAAATAATAATAATGGCTCTAATAATAGAAATGCGTGAATGCACTTAACGTACACAATATTTCAAGTAAAATTTTATTTCTCAAAGATATGTTAGTGGGAATACTGGTGTTATTTACACAGAACAAGAGCCAACAAACCGTACTCTAATGAAAGATTCAACAACTGCAGTTTTCCGGCTTATAATTAAAAGAGAAGGAAATATAAGATTTAGTTACATAAGTAAACTGGAAATAAAGATAATTGGTTGGTTTTTTTTTTCTCGTCCAATCTCATGTACCTTAGGTTAATAGAAAAAACTTCAATAAACTTTTTCCAGAAATACTTTCTATGTTATGTGCATCTTTGTTTTTTATTCAACATCAAAAAACAGGGTATTACAGTAATCAGTTTTAATTAATAATCTTCAATCTTAATATATCAGTTTTGATATAAATTTATAAGTAACTTGCTGGAGTAAGAATCTTATAAACTGCTTCTCACTTTAAAAATGTTTAAGCATTTGGTTAAAAACACCAAGTCAAATTATTTAGGAGTAAATTTATAATCAATAATTAATTCTTAAAATATATTTACTATCAACATGCATATCACATCGATATTAAAAAACATTTTGAATAAATTTTTATAAGTGCTATATAATTTCCTTTGCTAAAACATCAAAGCTGTTCGCTTGGCGATAATGACTTAAATAAGCAAAAGGAAAGTAAAAGCCAGTTTATCCTAAAAAGACAAACAGAAACATCAGATTTCTTAGCGCAATGTCCACATTCGCTGTTAGACTCCACAACACTAAAGAAACGAACGTCGGAGCAGTTGGTTTAATTCATTGGAGCGCAAATTATGCTTGGCTAACATAAATCACTTTAATGTTTCAGACACTTCTAGAAACGGAGTGTGAAAATGCCTCCCACTCAAGTATGGAATTCACAATTAATTTAATTATTCGCCTCCAGATCTCTCCCCGTTTGAATTAGAGTCATGATCGCAGCAAGAGAAGTCCCCTCTGAGTTCTTGGCAGGGTGTTCTTTGTGTGAACGACGGAACCGAGAGAGAAAAAAAAAGAGAGGGGAGAGAGCATACTGAAGGGTGAATAGAAAGCATTTACCTCATAGCATGGATTGCTCGAGAATTGAATCAGGCTTTTGGTTGGTGGCTGTGTATTGTGGGAGCTACTGAACCGCATTCAATGGGATATTTTTTTTCCCTTTCTGAACTGCCGCTGCTTGCTTTGTGAGGTCTGAATTGAGGAGGATTCATTGCGAAAGAAATATGAAGACCTTAATTATTTTTGGGGATGTAGGTTAATTCACTGACATGTTATGATATTATTTTTATTATGTTAATTATACACGAAATTATCTAATACAATAAGACCTCTCTTTAACGCGGAGATACGTCCCAAAAAAAATATTTGAACTAACTAGCTCGCTTAATGTTACAGAATAGGATTCAAACGCAGAACATTTTTTATCAAATATAAAAAGTCTTTGAATATTATATCTTACAAATATTACTATTCATAAATATTGTATTTTACAGATATTAAAGTTTATAAATATTTTATCATAAAATATGTATAGTTTAATAATAATAGTTAATAAATATTATATTAAATATGTAGTTAATAAATATTATATTAAATATGTAGTTAATAAATATTATA